>CAOKZL010003223.1:0-115212 GCA_948472985.1 Iguana delicatissima | reverse complement strand
CTTTCTCAGCTCAGGGCAGCAGTGGCAGCAGAGGCAGCCCCTTTACTATTTGAAGCATGGAAATATTAATATCTCCTAGCATGTGCTTGGTTTCATACCTGTAAGACAGTGGTTCTCAACCTGTGGGTCCCCAGATGTTCGTGGACTTCAGCTCCCAGAAGCCCCAGCCACTATGGTCAATGCTCAGGGCTTCTGGGAGCTGAAGTCCACGAACATCTGGGGACCCACAGGTTGAGAACCACTGCTGTAAGAGGTGGTAATGAACAGGGCCTGGCTCACTGCAGTGGCGGAAGACACAGCCCCTCCACCCGTTAACATTCATGTGACACACCTACACACTGCTGGTGATGCGCTAATGTGTTGTGACACACAGTTTGGAAAGCAATGCCCTATTGTGGCACCTGACCAAAATATTCCAGAAACAAAGGCCTGTATTTGCCCATTCCCTGAATGTCTATATATTTTATCACCTATCTCCCTATCTAAAAGCCAGCTTTTTATCTTCTACTGTTCCCAAGAATAACCAAGAAAAGAGTCTAAAAGGGAGTTCTTCAGCTTTGAGATGGTTTGAATCTTGTTGACAGAGAAGTAACACATTTAGCTTTCTTATCTTGATACTATCCCTAAGTGCACTATTTTACTTTCTCCAGTATAGGAAAATATTTTCTGTGGAAAAAGGGTAACCATTAGGAAAGATCAAGGGTAGTTCAGGGCCATTGAGGCTGCAAAAGATACAGCAGAACAACCAACTAACTCTACAATACTGTACTATGAAAGCAAGACAAGAATCTTGTCCTATCAGCATATCACTCTATATTTCCCATGTGACCCCAGTTCTGCAGTTCTGCAGTACAGCCAGCAGAACATCGTGAGGGGCCTCCATATAAATGGGATGCTGAATCTGCTCTGGGATTTATTGCAAAATGTTAAAGGGACTATCCAATTTGCTGACTTTTATCTCACCTCCCCACATAGCACTTTTAAAATATGGAATAAATCTCAGAGCACTTGCATGGAAACCAACACACTCATTTTAGAGCTGACACAAAAGTACCCCATAGCTGATTGCTCAAAGTGTTTCTGCTTATGTTTTATCCAGCTACTTGACAGGTTGTTCCTTACCACCTCTTACAGGTATGAAACCAAGCACATGTTTGGAGATATTAATATTTCCATGTTTCAAATAGAATATGAAAGCCAAAACTGAACTCCTTCTCTGAATTGCTCTGTATATTGTTTATTCAGATTATCTCTCAATGCGGCACCCAACAGAGCTGGGAGAGGGATGTTCTTTCTGCTGTTTGAAATTTGGAACCTAGTGAAGACAGAGATAAAAATGAAATGATGGTACAGAAAAGTTGGCTAATTTTTCATTCTGAAAAAAATATATCTAAAAACAATTGAAATATATGTTGTTAAAAATATTTACAAAAGATGCAGAAAAAAAACTTACAACAAGGCAAAAAAAAAAACCCTGAATAAACAAAAAGTCAAAACAATTTATTTGAGGAGTGTTCCAGGTGTTTTGGTTTGTTTCCCTCAACTTGTCCCCCACTTCAAATAGTCAGGCTGGTCTTGGCAACAGACCCCTGGGTTGGAAATGCTGCTGCTTAATGCCAGGTGGGGGAATGGAAAACATATTTTATCCAGGACTTGATCCTGGATGAACATGCTGACCTGGCCTGCATTATGGAGTCCTGGCTGGATGAAGCTGGGGGTGTTATGGGGAGGTGGAATTGCAGCGGCCTATTGGGATTCCATCCCCCTCACCAGATGCCCTGTCCCCCAATCTGCTGGTTTGAGTGTGTGTTTTTGAATGTGGGTGGCCAGGACAGAGTAGAGATTCTGTTGGTGTACCACCCACTCCATTGCTCAACGGTCTCCCTTCCTGAGCTGGCTGAGTTGATCTCAGCAGTGGTGTTGGAGACCCCTGTCTTGTTCTATGGGGGAACTTCAACATCCACACAGAGACTACTCTGTCAGGAGCAGCTCAGGACTTCTTGTCCACCATGACAACCATGGGCCTATCCCAAGTAATAACTGGGGCTGCCCATGCTGCAGGACAAACTTTGGACCTGGTTTTCTGTTCCAGGCAGGATAATGGTGATCCAGGTATGAAGGAACTTTCTACAGTTCTGGTGCCATGGACTGATCACTACTTTGTGGGATTTAGACTCAATGGTACTCAGAACCTCTGCAGGGGTGGGGGACCAATTCAGATGATCTGCCCAAGAGGCTTATGGATCTGGATGGATTCTTGATGGCTCTTGAGGAAGTTCCTGTTGCCTTGGCAGGTGATCCTGTCAAAGCCCTGGCTGATCTCTGGAACAGAGAAATGGCTAGGGGATTGCTCCTAAGTGTTCTTCCATGAAGTGGAGTCAAGTGAGCTCCCTGGTTTACCAGGAAGCTGATGGTGATGAAACAAATGGGATGGAAACTAGAGTGAAATTGACGGAAGACTTGGAGTGAGTCTGACCTAACCCATGGTTAGAGCCCATGGGAAGGTCTATCGCATGGCAATTGTGGCAGTGAAGAACCATACTTCTCTGCCACCATTGCATCTGCACAGTGCCATCCAGCAGAGCTGTCTTGAATGGTCAGGAGCCTTTTACATTCTGGCCCAAAAGAAGGAAATAAAGACCACTGTATAGCCCGCCATGATTAATATGCAAAACACTTTGCAGACTCAGATTCACTCTGACTTGGATGCTGTAGTTGAGACAGGTCCAGTTGAGGTAATTTTGGCACTTACTTGTCCTGTATTGTTGGATACATTTCAATTGGTGCAGCCTGAGGATGTGGGCAGGATCCTTAGAGAGGTGAGAACCACCACATGTATCTTGGATCTTTGCCTCTCTTGACTTCTGAAAGCAGCTAGAAGAGAACAGGCTGAATGGGTAAGGGGAGTGGTGAATGCCTCACTGCAGCAAGGAAAGTTTCCAGCATGCCTAAAAGAAGCTGTGGTGAGGCCATTACTAAAAAGGCTCTCCCTGAATCCCACTAGCCTGGATAATTATTGACCAGTCTGCAATATTCCATTTTGAGCAAGGTTCCAGAGCATGTGGTGGCCTCCCAGCTACAAGGGTTTCCAAATGAAATGGATTATCTAGATCCATTTCAATCTGGCTTCAGGCCTGTTTATGGGACAGAGACAGCTTTGGTAACCTTGGTGAATGACCTATTCAGGGAATTAGACAGGGGGAATGTGTCTCTGTTGGTTCTGCTGGACCTCTCAGCAGCTTTTGATACTGTTGGCCATGGTATTCTTCAGGGTCGACTGTCTGGGATGGGACTTGGGGACACTATTATGCAGTGGTTCCAGTCATTCCTGGAGGGATGAACTCCAAAGGTGGTGCTGGGGAACTGCTGTTCAACCTCCTGGCAATTGGTCTGTGGGGTCCCTCAGAGTTTTGTTTTGTTCCCCATGCTGTTTAATATCTACATGAAACTGCTGGGACAGGTCATCTGGAGTTTTGGGTTCAGTGTCACTGATATGAGGACACAACCCACCTCTACCTCTTCTTTCCATATGCTTCCAGGGATGCTATTTCAGTGCTGAATCAATCTCTGTTGTCAGTAATGGACTGGATGAGGGCAAACAAATTAAAACTTAATCCAGACAAGACAGAGGTGCTCCTGATCAGTCAGAAGACAGATAGGAAATAGGGATTTTGCCTATGCTGGATCAGGTTACACTCCCCCTGAAATCTCAGGATCGTAGCCTTGGTGTTCTCCGGAACTCAACTCTGATCCTGGATGCCCAGGTTGCAGCAATGGCTGGGAGTGCATTTGCACAGTTAAAACTTGTGAGCCAATGCACCTGTATCTTGAGACATCAGATCTGGCTTCAGCGACACATGTCTTGATTACACCTTGGTTGGACTACTGTAATGTGCTTTACATGGGGCTGACTTTGGAAACTTCAGCAAGTTCAAAATGTGGCAGCTTGAATGCTGACCAGGGCCAGTTACAGGGAGCACATAACTCTCTTGTTAAAACAGCTGTGCTGGCTATCTGTTCATTTCCAGGCACAATTCAAAGTGCTGGTTATGACCTATAAAGCCCTATGTGGCTTAGGTCCAGGCTATTTGAAAGACTGTTATCTCCCTGTAGAGACCTGCTTGAGCCCTAAGGTCTAATGGGGAATGCTTTCTCTTGGTCCTGTCACTGTCCCAGGCTCGCCTGGTGAGGACATGGGAGAGAGGCTTCTCAGTGGCTGCTCCCACCCTGTGGAACGCTCTTCCACAGGAGGCTAGGCTGGCCCCCTCCCTTTTCTCCTTCTACCAGGAGACCAAAACATTTCTTTTTAAGCAAGTGTTTTATGAACAGGGGAGCTTTATTTAGTAATTTGTTTTAAAATTGAATACTGTTTCATGTCTTCTAATTTTATGTGTTTTTAATGTTTTTAACTGTTTAAAATGTTTTATTGTGTTTAATTTATTGTTGAAGGCCGCCTTGGGTCCCATTTAGGGAGAAAGGAGGCATACAAATATAATAAATAATAAAAAGTAAATAAATATTTTTTGAAAGATGCCTTTCTCTTACAACACTGAAGTATCTAGCATAGAGAAATAATATTAGATAACTTATTGTCTCACTTGTCTTAGACTTCCACTTAATGAGACTCTTTTTTCACCTTAAATTTCAAATGAACATTTCTGACTACAATCCTCAAAAAAGACACAAGCATAAATGGCAATCATCTGATGCACACCACTCCAGTAATCACTGCTGGCAGTTTTAATAAATAATTGTTCCACTTTACCTCTGATGCACAATTCTCAGTATTGCCCAACAACTTCACAAGAGCTTTTCATAATCCTCAAAGGAGACAGAATGAAGTATTCTTGTAATGATTCTGTACTAACAAAGCACCTTTTCATCATGCCAAATGGCCCAAGAACCTGGAACGTTATCTAATTACAAGAATGCAGAGTACAAGCACATCAAGGATGGAGGGCTTGTTAAATTCCAGGATACCCATAACTAACTAACTACTGGGTGTTTGATTGTAATGATTCAAGCTTGGCAGGGGTGGATTCATTTTAGCAAAGCATGTTATATATAAATAAATGCAACTCTGAAACAGAATACTACAGTTTCATCTTTGTCTTATATGATTCTTATCAACAAATCTGTATCAAGTCTGCCCTGCTCTCTGTACTGAACGGAATGTGATGGGAATGAGATTGCTGGGTTCTCAGGTAGTAAGGCTGACCTTTCCATTTTATACTGCAAATGTGGGCTAACCTTTTTTGAATGCTGTCTGCATTCAATTAGATAGGGCAATCTTTTTAAAAACATGACAGCCCTAATCTCCGGTCTGAAGTTATTATAATCCATGAATAATAATTTGACCCATGGGAAATGGTGCTTTCTACTTGACGAAGACATTTTGCATGGTTAGATGTAATTAGAGAGAGCATAACAGATTATAATAATTCTATTTTTTTTCAAAGCAAGCCAGTAATCATCTGGATGGATACTCTACTGCAAATTACTCTATCTTACTACTCAGGAGGAGCTAAACTGGTTTCTAGGCTCTATCATTTTATAAAGCAAGTGTGTGAATGGAGGCTTACATGTTTGAATATGACTTTTTATAAAACATTCCCTGAAGGGAGAAAACTGGGATGTGAGAAAGAAGTATTTGGGCAATATAGTGTGGTGAACTCATGAGAAAGTGGCTTCTACTACATTTTAAGGGTGTCTTATTTAGGGCAGAATCCTATTCATGCATAAGCGAGCCTTACATAGCCATATATTACTTTTTGGATGGGGCAAAGTGGATTTTCTCTGCCTCTTCCAGAATTGCCAAGTCCCAGAAGGGGCTCTGTGGCTATTGAGCCTTTCCAGAGGGGATGAGAGGCATTTCAGAGGACACTGAAGCAGCTGGCTGTCATTAGAAAGGGAAGGAAAAGGATGAGACACTGATATGATCTGATAATACATATTCATGACTCCCCATCAAAACCACAAGCCTGGACCAGTTGAATATTCCTCCTCTGAATTATCTCCCCTCACCTTCTCCTTCCCAATGGACGGAAGCAGTCACAGCAGCCCCTCCCATGGCTTTACACATAACAAGACAAGTGGGAGTGCATGGAACTGCATGGTAACAATCTTAAGCTATATCTGCTTGCTGTAGGATCGTAGCCTTAGTCTTTTTCAAAAGTGATGTTAGATGGTTCCACTCATGCTGGTCTATGACTGTAATAAAATTATCGATTGAGGTGGTTCCATTAAATTTGGGATTTACAGTGGGTCAATGAGTTCAAACTTTAGACAGAAAACTCAGAGGAGGTTCACTGTCCCACTCATATGGAAACCACTTGGTCCCAATTTGTATTTTTGTTTCCCTTTATACTCATTGTTTAGCCCAGAGCTGGCTCAGGATCAAATGTCCTTTGGCAGGATTTCTATTCCACTGATGGATCTTGGCCGGTTTACTGGGCAGCAGTTAACAGCAGTCTAGGCTGAGCTAGGCACTTGGGTTTTTACCATTTTAATTTCTCAAAATATTCCTCAGCAATGTATTGTGGGCACTGTGGGAACTTACAATGACACCTAAAAATTATTGAGAAGCACCAACCATGATTATGGCCATCATGCCGCCTGACTGGCTGTTCCACACTGCATTCCAAACATTGTATCTAGTGCTCATTTTTACCATTGCTTGATCAGATGTCTAGTTTTTATTGTTTAAAAAAACTATATCTATAGCCCTTGTAAAAGAGGGTACACAAAGCAAGATGTGCAGTTGCTGCCATCTCATTGTTTGGCAACACATGAGATTGCTCCCATAGGCTTCTTTAAGCCAATGAGTCAAGTTATATTAGTGATTAAAATTTATGGAGGTAGACTTGAAGGAACACATAATGATATATTGATTAATGGAGAAGGAACTCTTGGTTTTCATTTCTTGCTGTTTTGGGAGGTCTCCCTTGGTGGAGAAATCCTTGCAGTTTCATAGAAAGCAATCCAGAAAATGGATTGCTGCAACTGGACACTATTTCAATTTTTGTCCTGCAATTAGGCAGGAACATGTCTGTCTACTCACCAGTAGCACTGCCTTTCCATGTTGGTGGAATTGCATGCTCTATTTAATTTGTATGCTGAACATAACATATGTAAAGCAGGATTAAACTCAGAGGAAAAAGGCATGAATATTGGAGGAGGAACACCAAAAGTTTAAGATATGCAGATGATACAATACTCGTAGCAGAAAATAGAAAAGACTTGAGATAGTTACTGAAGAAAGTGAAAGCAGAAAGAGCAAAGGCAGGTTTATGGATGAACATTAAGAAAACAAAAAGGAAGAACACAGATAATTTACATAACTTTCAAAAAGAAGATGGAGTCACTGAAATAGTTCCAAGATTTCCCATACTTTGGCTCAGTCATTAATTAGAATGGAGACTGCAGTCAAGAAATCAGAAGAAGAGTAGGACTTGGAAGGGCAGTTATGATGGAACTAGACAAGCTCCTAAAAGGTAAATATTTTCCATTGAATACTGAAGTTAGGAATTCCTGTGCCATCTTATTGCCAATTTCTATGTATGGTTGTGAAAGCTGGACAGTGAAGAAAAATGATACGAAGAAAATCAACTCCTTTGAAATATTGTACTGGAGAAGAATTGTACAGATACTCTGGACTGCCGAAAGGACCAATGAATGAGTCCTAGTGCAAATCAAGCCTGAACTCTCATTAGAAGCCAGGATGACTGTCATACTTTGGTCATATAATGAAAAGAACTGACTCACTAGAAAAAACAATAATGCTTGGAAAGCTGGAAGGCAGCAGGAAAAGAGGAAGACCATGTTACGGATGGATAGATCCAATCAAGGAAGATATATCCCTGCATCTGCAAAACCTAATGATATCATTACTGTCCCATTCATAGGGTCACAATAAGTCAACTTAACAACATTTAACAACAATGTCTTCCTAATAGCAAAAGGTAACAGGAAAGACTGGAAAGAGTCTGGAATCTAACTTAGGTCTTATTTTATAACTAAATGTCTACTTCTCCCCCACCACCTGAGGTTTTACACATTAAGAAAAACATCTGGCAACATGAATAGCGTTCATCATTATTATGCCCAGATTGGGGTGAGCAGAGTGCCTGAGACAGTGTGTGATTTTTGTGAGCCCTCTAAAGAAATGGTTATACTTGTATTGCAAGCAGAGCAGCCAATATTTTATGACAATCTAGCAATGTAGTCCACTGCTGCCATACTGTTTCTTGGAATGTTGGCCTTTTTTAGGCAAGCAAAGTTGGGAGGGGCTAAGAGGTTGGCTGTAGCTGCAGTGCTAATTTCCTAGCACTGCAGCTACAGTCAGCCTCTCAGCCCCTCCCAACTTAATTTCCTGTCCATGGAAAAGAATTAGGGGTTCCTTGTGGGATTGGAGTTTGGATGTGGGTGACCTTGGGTGAGTCATACTCTCTCAACTTCAACCCCCTCTGAACAAATCTTACCAAGAAACTTCCATAATAGGTTTGCCTCAGGGTCACCATGAATTGAAAACAATTGAATGCACATCACAACAAGATGCTACCACCACCATCACACAGCCACCATATTTTCCTTCCAGACAAAGGCCCTTTTCACATGGCATTTGCCATGCAAAAAAGGGCTTGGAGCTTTGCGCAATTGTGAGGAGCGATCTGCATGATGCCCTCGCAATCGTGCAAGGCTCCAGGGGCCAGCAGGCAATGATCACGCACCTTTGCATTTTTGGCTTTCAGCCAAAAATGCTACGCAATCACACATTGCTCCCGGGCCCCACGTGCACTTGCCTGGTGTGTGGAGCCTGGAGAGCCTGGCTGGTTGCACTTCCTGTCTCAGTGCAGCCTGGGAAGGTCCCAGGCTGTACTGCAAAAGAAAGAAGTGGGGCTCTCACACGAGCAAGAAGCTCATACAGAGCTGAAGAAGCAGGGAAACGAGAGCCTCTCACAACAGGCTGCTCACGCGATCTCCGCACCCCAGCGCCGAGAAAAGGTAGGATGCGGAAAGGGCCAAAGTATTATATGACTGTTGCTAGGCTTAAGCAGGTTGGTGTGTTATTTGACTTTTCCTATTTCTATGATGGTAATTTATATTCTAGATCATTTTAGACTCAAAAAAATAAAGTTACAAATACTGCCTTAACCTGTGAGCAAGTAGCTGACTTGCTGAATTTTGTTTCATATAGATCCCATGATATCTGCCTCTCTAATGTGGCAGAGTAAAAGCAAAGGTGGCTAGTGTCTACTGGTGCTTGTTGAGGCAGAAGGAAGGGTACTAATGGTAAACGCAGTCAAGGGGTCATTGTAAGTAGAACCAACTGGTTTCCTTCAGATCCTTCTCCCTTGCAAAGATCCTAAGTATACTCCAGCAGAGGATAGAAATGGTGACATGTAAAGGGCCACTGACCCTGTTTTTGTTGATTATACTCTGCTCCCTGATATTCTGGAGACTGGCTGGTCAACACTGAGAAAGCTAGCTAAATGAATGTTGGTCAGTCAGCACACATAGTCATGGCTCCTACATGGCCATGCAGGCAGTAAGAAAAGCTTATTTCACAGCCTCCATTGCATCATTAAATAGGCTGGCCAGCAAAGGTATTCAGTCTTGATTGCAGAAGTTACACTTATGGACTTACCCAAAGTATTTGTCAGTCCCCTCCCCCACTACTGTGAACATGAAGTCACTTGACTCTTAAGCAACCACGCTTATAGCAGATCCTAATGCACCATCTGGTATTATGTCTAGTGTTCATGTTTGGGAACAGTTTCCCAGAAAATTGTACATACAACTGCAGCAGTCTTCTTCTTCTTACAATAAGTTGTTGCTGTTGTGATTTTGAAGTCATCTCTGACTTATGGTAACCCTCATAGGCTTTTCTTTGGTAATTTTTTCAGAGGTTTGCCATTGCCTTCCTCTAAAGCTGACTATTACTTGTCCAGGTTCATCCAGTAGGTTTCCATGGCTGAGTGAGGATTTGACCATTACACCATGCTGACATCTCTTACAGTGCATGATTGTCATTATTTTTATTTGCCTTTTGAAAGTTCGAATGAATTTTCTGAAATATATGCATAAGAAAAGCCAAACAATCTCTCTCTTCTTTCTTGAAAGAAATTTTGAAAGTGGTGGAGAGGAAAATGATTGCATAAACTTTTCATATCTCATCACAAAATATGGATAATTAGCAGTTTGCACAATATGAAGATTAGGTTGACAGAATTTAAGAAACTGGTATATGGCAATCCTATCCAGGGAAGGTGCTCACTTATATATTTGCCCTAAGATTGCAAGTAAAGATGCCAGTCCTCTTCTCATTCACTCTGTGTAAGGTCACAATTTAAATCTCCCTACAGTTCTGAATGTTTGCTTCTCTGCCACTTGCCACAGCCAACACAACCAAGTCTTATATTTATAATATAATAACTGCCATCTTCACCTTTAATTTCACTCTAGGTTAAGTTTTAATGGCATTGCTATCTCAAAAATGGCAAATAAGCCAATTCCTGAGGGTTAAGCAGCAACGTTCATCCATGAAAAGCAACCCACAGTGTCCCAGTAACAAAACACAAAGAGCATCAGAAGAAGCAGACCAAGCAGCTTTGGAGATTGACTGCTGATGTTGATTGGTTTTGATAAATAGATGGTGCTGTGTGTCCTTTCCTAGGGAAAATCACTGCTCTAAAGTGCTGATGTTAGGTAATTCTCTATGTGCAATTAACTATCTGTTGCAGTGCTGGCATGTAGCTGGATTATCCATCAATCACCCACAAAAGCAAATCTTTGAGTCAAGAAAATCTTCGTATCTTTTTGTCAGACAAAACTGGGTCCAAAACTGCTAACATCGATCTTCCTTGTCTAAATTAACCAGCACTCCCTAATCATAGAATCACAGAATCATAGAATCATAGAATCATAGAAATGTAGAGTTGGAAGAGATCACACGGGCCATCCAGTCCAACCCCCTGCTATACAGGGACACCCTCAAAGCACTCCCGACAGACATAATTCTTCAGTCTATTCCAGATCAGTTAATAAATGCACATAGTAGGACTGCAGCCTTAACAGTTCAATTCTGTGCACGTTTACTTGGAAATCAAAACAGGTGACTTAATAAAGTTTAGCTCTCCAGTAAGAGTGCTTTGACTGTATCCTGACAGAACACTTGTTTTCTCCGATAATGATGGTGGAGTTGTAAGGATAAACCATTGATACCTCTATAGCCAAGATGTCACACACTCACCCAGAATAGGAAGGAAACACACCATTCTGGACCTAACAGAGCAACATTGGCAATCACACTTCCAGTTCCATGGTAATACCCATGGTTCTGAGCTAATCATAACCTGGAATAGGATGATGCTGCCATGCCACTCAGCCACATTCAGTACTTTTTTTTTTTTTTTTAATTATACACCATTTGTATCAACTTGTAATCTTGATGTTGCCTATCTTGGCTGATTTACAGCCAGTAAATCTGGCTTGTAAGCTTGCATCACAAGGCTTGGCTGATTACCAATCTCTTTAAGAGACTGAGGGCTGGATCCAGGGGTTTTGATAAGTTTAGGCCAATGTTCAATCTCACATTTTGGGGTGAGGGACTTTGAGAAGATGGTTAGTATCTGAACTAATTCAAGTTTGGTGTTAGACTTGGTTTTGGAGCAGAGACTGTCTTTGCTAAGAGAAAGTGGGAATGCTTTCCTGTTTGTTACCTTGGTTCTCTCAGTGCTTCTTAGTGCCATCAGCCATGGTATTCTTCAAGTGACACTGTCTGAATTGGGAGGTGAAGTCACATTCTAAAGTAGTCTATTTTGCTCCAGTTTGGAAAGCTGATCCAGAGGTCAGTGGCAGGTGGCTGTGGCTCTTCCCTATAGAAACTCTATAGAAACTCAATGGCCCTTTCCACAGCTTACCTGATTCTGGTGTGGGCACATGGGGATCACGTGAGCAGCCTCTTGGGAGAGGTACCCGAGTCCCCTCTGCTTCTTCTCTGCAGCAGCTCCCTCTGGCCGGCAGGAAGTGTGAGGGCTCCGCTTCTTCCATCCACAGAGCAGCCAGGTACTTTTCCAGGCTGCACTGGGGACAGAAGCACGAGGGCTGCATCTCCAGAGGATCTGTAAGGAAAGTAAGCGTATGCGGGGTCCCGGAGCAATGTGCAATCGCTCATCATTTTCGACAAGAAGCCAAAAATGATATATATAATGCCCCAGCAGTGTCACGTGATTGTGAGGACATCACGTGGAAAGGTCCTCGCAATCGTGCAATGCTCTGGAGGCCCTTTTGCGTGAGAAATGACGTGCGAAAAGGACCAATGTTTCTGTCTCTGTGGGATCCATTCACTGCTGCACATTCCCAACAACTCCTCAAGGAGGAAATGGTTATGATCACATTCCTTCAACCACATTCTGATGTTGCTTTATTTTATTTTATTTTATTTTATTTTATTTTATTTTATTTTATTTTATTTTATTATTTTACTTTCATGCCCTCTTTCTTCCAGAGTGAGACCCAGGTGGGTCACAAAAAAGCCATTAAAACCTAACAATAAAATTTTAAACACAATTAAAATAAGTTGTTGCTTGGTCACAAATGCCCCAGTTTTCATCTGTGAAGTGTTGTATGTTGTGCGGTGTCCAACTATCTCCACGGCTTTCTTGTATGTCTTTCACACTTTATATATCTCTCAGGATTTTCAGCAAATAGCAGCCTCTGTGCCCCTGTGACTTCCTCCGTTTCCAACACTTGCCTGTCTGCCTCTGCTATTGGTAATTACATTGCTTTGTGCATTCCATTGTTCTCATCTCTGCTGTTTCTTGCTGCTTCTTTCATGTTGCTTCTGCCTGCCTTTTGGCTCAAGTACAAAAAAGTTGCATATGTAATTTTTTCCATAGTTCTTGGTTCAAGTATAAGACTAAAAAGTTGAACCATAATCAAAATGCACTGCCTTTGCATGCATCTGGACTGAATGTAATACTTATAATTCTCTCTCACTTATAACTGCTATTGCAGAATAACAATCAGCCAGGAAGGACAATTACTGAGCAATGGAATGAGCTGGGGTGTGTGTGTGTGTGTGTGTGTGTGTGTATAGGCAAAGATAAGCCCATGATACGTCTGAATCCAATATCACATCCATGCACCTTGTTTCACTAAAAGGCCTCAAAATGCTTTTCAAGTATTTTTCAAGCTTGCAGTCCTAGAGGAAGTGTGGGCAGCTTGTGGCCAAATGCAGCCCAGGGCCATGTTTGTGGCCTCCAGCACTTACATTTTTGTTCCACAATGCCTTCTAGGGGATGGAGGGGATTTCTGCCATTTTTTAAAAAATACCTGCAAAATGTTTCACTCTATGCACTTGTCTAAGTTTTGATAGGAGAGACTGCCCTCCCAAAATGCCACTAGGCCTCCAAATTTCTTCCAGTTGTGCTAAAAAAAAAAAAAAAAAAAAGTTATAGCAAACTTCCTAACAACAACAACAACTATAAGGTACATGATGCAACCTACATGCTGAATCTATTTTTCTGCAATTAATCAACCTTGTTCCCTTCTTGAAGTGTTTCTAAACTTTAAAATGCCAACTATAATATTTCCCATAAGAACCAGTGAAAGGCTCAGAGGTGGGATCCCTCAATTTCACCTTGGGTTTTTGAATTGCAGATCAAAGAAGACTGGCTCCAAGTCAGTCTGAGCAAAAGCAATGCATTTTCCAAAGTGCTACATCTGAAACTGAACCAAATCAGGGGTCCAGTATACATCTCTAAACCATACGTGCAGATTTTGGGACACACAAACAGATTGGGGTCCATCACACTCTCCTCTGCCCTCTCCCTGTCTTGCTTGTCTTTCCCAACTCTGTCAGCTGGTTTTTCCCTCTTCTCTCTTCTGCCTTCTTTCTAAATCCTGCTTAAAGGCTTCAAACCATCCCTGTATCACTTCACTTGTTATCCCACCCTGTGTTTGCTGAGGTTGTACTGAGTGACATCTACATCTGGTGAGCACCTCCAGCTCCCGAAGTCCACATTTAGCCACCTCTTCTAGTAAGTTGAAGGTGAAGCATTTCTTTTATTTATGTATATGTATGTTTGTATATGTATGTGTGTGTGTATATATGTACACACACAAACACACAAGAGGAGACACACATACAAAAAAGTTCATATAGTAGGACAAAGGCACACAAAAACAGTACACAATACATTTTCCTCTAACATATACTATATACACACATATCCTCTAAAATACTGTGTGTGTGGGTTTGTATATCCCAAAAACAACACTACATGCACACATATATTCTTTTTATACTCTTTTGTCCTATTGTATGAATTTTTTTGTATAAATTTCTCTTAATTATGCATTTCTATAGGCATTTCTATGTATATGCTTGTAGTGTAGTATATTTACATTGTATATGCATTGTGTAGACATGTAGTATAGTATATGCACTTCATATATACTTTTAATTGTAATGCACACACACACACGCGCGCACACACATACATATACAAAAAAGTGTATATGCATATTTGGGCAGACTTTTTACCAAAAATGAATAAATCATAATCTAGTACAGGATAGTGCAAACGTGTGGTTCAAAAAGTGTTAAATATGTAAAAGCTGAATCAAAATTGCTACTAGTTGTCTTATAGCTGGGCCAGTGACTTTGGATACTTGATGCACCACAAATTGTGTAGGTCTGCCTTACATCAACAAGATGGGAGTTTTGAAGAAAACCACCAAAGCATGTAACTTTTTGTTTGAGGAATCATGAATACAAGAGAACTAGTTAATGCTCAGCTTTAGAAAATAAAATGATGTAAAAATTCCATAGAAGAAATATTGGGCTAGATGGCTTAAGCAATTTATAGAGACTTCATGTTAAACAATTTATTGCATGTTTAGCATTGTTTGCCTATACTAATCCTGACAGATTAACCTTTGAAATGTGTAAATTGATCTCATTCTTTGATCATCATGTTTTTCACTCTGCAAATAGCAGCTGACATTTATAGATAACATGGCTGAGGAGAAATATTTCCACCAACTGCCTTTAACCAAGGTTTGCCTTAAACAAATTATTTTGCATATTATGCAGAATAGGCTGCCTGTTTTGGGAGAACTGAAATATGACAATCTTCTTCCAGTTGGCTGAGCAGTCCTCTGCACTTTGCAGAAATCAAATCAAATATATAAACCAGTATGAAAGGACAATTAATTTCTAATCAAGGATGTGTTTCTTTCCATGTGTGTGTGTGTGCATGAGTGTGTGTGTGCGCACATACACATGTACACATGTGTTTGAATGACAAGCTGTAAATGACTGTATTTGCTACTTAGTGCATTGCGTTTAATCACATCACTAGACCCCACATCAAGACACCACTATGGGGCAATCTGCGGATCTCAGGTTCTAGCCCAGAAATCACAGGGATGATCCTGACCTGGCCACCCTACAAATATGTTCTGCCCTCTGTGACATATCAGACAAGACTCCCCATCCACCCTTTTTGTACTGGTTTGAAGGTCTTGCCCAGAAGCCTTTCTGTTTTTCTCAGCCTCTCCAGTTCAACTATCTCAGAATGAAGAGAACAAAATTGTTCCATGAGAACCACCAGCTTACAGTAGCAAGCACACAGGCATGGCTTCTGTCCAGCAGGCTGATAGCTGTTATGTATAACACTGTGCATGAAACACAGTGTGCGCCATTCATAATCTTGCTAACTCCATACCTGCTTTCATTATGAATTCTTTACTAGGAAAGGGAATGAAACCGCAGTTGTCCTGGGGCAACTGCAGTTATAGCACTATGTTTCCTCTTTAACTGGCATGGCTCCATTTTATGGAATCCTGGCATTTGTAGTTGGAGGGGTGTTTAGAATTCTCAACCAGAGAGCTCTATTGTCTCCCCAGAATACGAACTACAAACTCCAGGATTCTGTTGGATGTAGACATGAAATCATAGGCCATTTCTACGCTACACTGTTATAGTGCCATTATTCCACTTCCAACCTCCTGTGGAATTCTGGGATTTGTAGTTTACTGAGGCCAAAGAGCTCTCTGGCTGAGAATTCTAAATGCCCCATCCCCAAACTGCAAAGATTCCATAGCATATTGAAAGTGGAATAATAGCACTATAACAGTGTAGTGTGGAAATAGCCAGTCTTATAATTAAAAGGTACTTATTACTAAACATGCACAAGTGCTTAACTCATATGTCTCACTTTGCTTACCTAGATGATTCATCACTGGAGCTGAGACCAACATTATACTCGGACTTCCACACAAGCTCCATGCAATGTATGGCAGCCCTCTAGATTAACAAGGCCTTATGTGGAATTTTGCAGATTGTGGGAACAACAGCTAGGGAATGATAAATGGGGACCCTCTGCTCACAGGGTGTATCTGGTCTTTGGGCATTCTCTTTTCCTCACCAGCTTCTTCCTTAAGCCCTGTACACTTTCCCTGTCCCTGTTTTGGGAAGAGAGGAGATTCATTTCTGATCTTCAGCAGCTCTAGGGAATCCAAAGAAGACTCGTGGCTGCAGCGGACTTATATGAGGAGGTTTGAATACTTTTTCTCCCTGCTGTGGTGTCAACAAAAATGCCTTCTCTGAAGCTGCTGCTTATATTTTGAGGTAGCATCCACTGAAACCAATTGGGGGTTCCTCTAACATACAAATAGTGGCTATGGAAAGGTAATTTTTGATAGGACCATGGCAGGGTGAAAAAGAATCAAACTTTTTTTCCCAGGTTCCCTACAATTCTAAGTTGGATTAGGTTTTCATGTAGCTATCCTTTTTAATTAATTTTTCATAATCAACATCACTTCTAGTTTGGTTCTTATATTACCTGGAAAAATTGCATATTATAGTATATATGTCAGTAAAAGCTCATCTACTGCTTCTGCACAGAAAACTTTGTGTCTAAACAGTTCGTTATGAGTAATACCTATGTGTATGTATTATGTGTGCATGAAACATCAAATATAAAATTACAATTTTACTATTTCTCATGACACAAACTGACAATAGATTGTGAATAGATTGTGAATAGGCCATGTCAGGCAGTTATATTGACACTTACCTCTGATCAAGGGAGTGCAATCAGTGAAGAGGAATCAGCCATGGCAATTAGTGAGCCTCTGGTAAATCTCACACTGGGAAATTTCACCAGCCTCCTTGGAATTTCTCCTGAGATCCCTTAGAAGCTTCATTTCCTTTACCTTAGAATTTCACTTCAGATGAAAATATGTGGTCATGCTCTCCACTTGGGTGATCAATGCAGAAAGAACATTTCAACATGGAAGCTGAATCCCTGGCCCTTTTCGCATGGCATTTGTCATGCGTAAGGGCCTCTGGCTCTTTGCATGATTGTGAGGAGCATTCCACATCACGTCCTTGCAATCACGCAATGCTACCAGGGCCAGCAGGCACCAATCGTGCACTGTATCATTTTCCGCTTTTAGCCAAAAATGGTGTGCAATCGTGCATCGCTCCAGGGCTCCACATGCACTTACCTTGGGTGTGGAGCCTCTGGAGCTGAGGCCCTCATACTTCCTCCCCCAAGTGCAGCCTGGGAAAATACCCGGCTGCGCTGTGGAAGGAAGAGGTAGAGCCCTTATGGTGTCTGCCGACCGGCCAGCCACTCCTGTGGAGCAGAAGCAGCGGGGACGTGAGCGCCTCATGGAAGAGGCTGCTTGCGTGATCCCTGCGAGACCGTCCTGGACTCAGGTAAGTTGCAGAAAGGGCCCCTGTGAAAGTACTGCTGGATATACCTCAGAATACAAGTATTGGTCTGCATCAAGTGTAATGAGCGCATTACTTCTCAGCATATGAAATTTTTCAGACTAAGGACAAGAAATATTAAAGTAGAAAGAAAAGGCTACATTGTTATCAAATGCACATGTCTATTCTTAAATATTCTGCAAATCTTCTTGCCATTACTTCTAATACTAAGTTTGGCAGATCCCATGCCTATCAATTGGGAGTGAAATGGTCACCCCAAAATTAATAGTAGTCTGAGTATTTGATAAAATCTAGGAATATCATAGTGCGTAAATTAAGAGTGGGGGAAAAAAGAAAGAAAAATCAAACAGCAAGGATCTATGAATGTTAAGGGTACCAGATGGAATAAAGAATAGGAAAATGAAGAGAAAATGAAGAGAGGGGAAAAGAAACAGAACTGGCTGGGCAGAGCCCCTAGGAGAGTCTAACATCTCAGAGAGAAAGATTGAGGCCATTTCCACACAATGTTACTATAACGCTACAGCAGTGGATTATTAATGGTCCAGGAGCCATGCTTCTGTATGTCATTGCTATTCAGTTGCTATTACATCCCCAAGTGTTGCTGAAGCAAACTTTTTCATTTCCAGAAAAAATCCATTAAGAGCCTCTTACAGAGCTTCAATCCCATCAGCCACCATAGTGCGTAACGTTATAGCACGTGATAGCACTTCTTGTTATGGTCCCACTGCCCAATCTGGGGCAAGGTGAAGGTGGGGCATGGGAGTGGCCAAGGACTTTGTAATATGGAAGGAACAGCTGTGGCAATACCACTACCCATCTGCTTAAGGGGGAAGGGTGCGGAAAAGAGTGTCCCTAATACAATGGCATTACACGAATGACAATGCCGCCATAACGGTATAATTTGATAATGGCTTCTAGTGTGGAAATGGCCTAAGAGATGATATGTGGTAAATTTAAAAGCTTGCCCTCCACATGGTACCTGGGGAGATTTCAGAAGACAGGAATGGACATAGGATGTATTTTCTTTTTCCCTACTCTCCATATCACCTACCTGCCACTGTAAAATCAAAGACTGATTTAGATCAGGTAGCCACCTCCCAAACTAAGACTTTCAAAACAAGAGAAGTTTTTAGGAGGCTAGTGGAAAATAGATTTCCTTTCCATCCCATCCCATCTCAAAACTCCAAATGATTCTTCTGAGATCATAAATAATATAAGAAGCCTCTCTCAACCTTATAATTCTCTTGCTGACTGGTACAGTTCAGGGTTAGGTTAACTGGCAATGAAGAAGGAAAGGGCTTTTCACCTAGAAGAAGGAATTTCAGATGAAGGAAGTGACCTGATAACTAACAACAGTACAGACAGTACAGTGACTAGCTACTTATCAGTATTTTGCTCTCAAACCAATCCGAAAGAATTTTGATGGACTTTCAAATACATAAGTAATTTTCAACAACCTCCTAAATGGAGTTTGTTCCTACAATGAATCTTTTGCCACTGTTTTGTATTATAGATTTCTCTAATAAGTTTAATATGTGATCTATGTATAGAATGTGGCTGTTGTTACTACCACTTATCGCTATTTCACTTCAAATGAATATTCATCTCTGGTCTGCACTGAAAAAGGAATTTCAGATTAACTTGCATGCTATACCACAGAATCCTCAACACTCTTACTTGACAACAATCCTCAAAATTCTTTGAAAAGCAAATAAATTATTATTATAAATGTATGTATAAGATATAGAATATATCATGCATTACACAGACCTGTCTTGTGGATTTTGGCAAGTGCATAAATGCTAATTATGAGACACTTGCTATTCCCCCTTGAATATTAAAATGGCATATTAAAAAAACCCTTGGGTTTATTTATTTTAAAGTTCTTTGCACATCAATAGACATGCTATTCATTTAGCTAGGAAATGTGAAAGCTTTGACAGTTTTAAAAAGTCTTCCCAAAGATTGCCATAATAAAATTCTAAACCCGTTTTCCATCAGGGACACAAGAAATATGATTTCATTTGAATCCTCATAAAGAAATGAGAAGATAAGCAATCTTCAAGATTTCTGAGTGAGTTAATAGATAAAAATTATTTTTCCTTGATCATCCACTTCAAGAAATTCAACCAGTTACAGCATAAGTTTTTCTTTCCATGCAACGGGAGGACTCTACAGTTACATTTTCCTGGTCAAAATGTCTTCATCTCTAATAAACATCATAGATCAAAAGTGCATTCAAAAAAATAATTCCAACCTGACATGCACAACCCAAATAATACACTACTTGGAGACCATAACAAATTTTAATGTGCATTTTTACAGAGTAAACAGAGGGTCACATTGCCATCTGCAAGGGCTCAGACCAGCGGAAAGTGAATGCATGAATTACAAAATCCCACATAGTACTGAATTACAAATTAAAATGAATGCTTTGTTGAAAACGAAACAGATGTGAGTCGGTGGCACCACACTGAGATAATATTCAGAATTGGCTTGCAGGATGAACCATAGAATGTCTGTTCTGGAGTTATATCACACATGTAAGCAATTTACAGAATTTAAGTTAGGTTTGCATATACAGGAGTTGCAAAATTAGAGAAAACACAGCAAAATAGATAACACACACAAATAAATATGTATTTATAGAAACCTTCATGTGCTCCACAGGGGTTGGCCAGGGCCAGCAATTGCTTGCCACCATCAAACAGAAAAGAAATCCAAAAACAATAATGGGACAGGGAAAAATTAAACAAGAGAAGAATGCCTGGGAGAGGCTTCAACACTTCTCGAATGTCTTCCAAAGATCTAGTTCTGTTGTACAATAAGCAGCTTTGAATCTTTATTAGATTTCTCATTTAGAAAATAAATATTTTTAAAACACAGATGTATTTCCATCCATTGTCATAGAGATGTTGTATACCTCCTGTATGTCAAATGGGTCTTCAGAAGAGGGAGAGTCTGAGATCTTTTCTTCCTTCTGCTTTGAGTGATACGTTTTTCCAAGTGCAAGAACAAAAGTCCATTTTGAAAGTACTAAAAATTTGTAGCCAACCTCTGAATAGTGAAGGGAATTCAGCAGTTCTTTTTGTCAAACCAAAAAGCAGAGAAAGGAAGAGAAAAGGTTGTTGACATGTTGAACAATGTTCTATCACACTGCTCCAGTTTCCCTCAAAGAGAAGACCAGAGATACATTCCAAAGAAAGTAAAAAATAAAGAAACCATGTGGTAGCCTCTTCTCTCCATTTTGAAATTTTGTTTAATATTTTGTTTACTTTTTTGTGTGTATGTCCTGAAGAAGGTGCTCCATTGTGTAGAGAGTTAGAGTACATTGGGTGCAGGGTGGTGGTTGGAAGTTAGGGTCAACTTTGCTGTCCGCTCCGTAGGTTTTACAGGCGATTTGCTCTTTGCTTTAAGAAGAGAAAGTGATATTGGAAAAAGTCAGCACTTTTTAGATTAAAGCAAAGCACCCTTCACAAAGCCACAAACAAGAAGCAGGACAGAAAGTCCATGGCTTGTAGCTATCCTCGCACCTGCGGAAGAAGTTATAAGATATTCGCTCATCTTGCAGATTTCCAATGCTCCTTTATAAGGCTGTTTAAACATATACATTTATATACTTAATTAGCTCGCCAGCTTGGCTCTTGTGCCCATGATTGTCTTGGCATGCACTGCAAATAACAACACATACAAAGTATTTCAGTCCCACAGAGGTGCTTTGCTTTGGTGTCTTGTATGACTCCCCCAACAATGTAGTCCAATTACCATGTGGTAAAAGGAGCAAACTGAAACATCTTGAAGCTCAAAGCATTTGTTATCAACATCAATTTATCTGTAATCAGTTTGTAAAGACAATATCATTAGATGGCATCCCCTTTTCGACTAGAAAATACTTACTGCAGTGATTCAGCAGATGCTGTGGTAGGCCTGTGCAACTCAGGACCCATCAAAATGAACACAGCATATTGAGTGATGGATTGTGCCCTGCTGTGGTTTCAAAAGCCCTACCATTATTTTTGTCATTCCAGGTAGGTTGCAAGACCAGGAAGTTTATCCAGTCCCAGTCATGAGGAAATATATATGGCTGGAGGACTGTTTTTAGCTAGGTGGAATACAAGTTGTGTGGGTTGGAACTAAAGTATTTTTTTAAAATGTTATACATCAGGCAACAAAAGGTTGGCCCTTTCTGCATGGCATTTGCCATGCGAAGGGCATCTGGAGCGTCGTGCGATTGTGAGCAGTGATCTGCACGACACACTCACAATCGTGTGACACTCCAAGGTAGGGCAGGCGCTGATCACGCACCTTTTCATTTTCCGCTAGAAGCTGAAAATGGTGCGCGATCACACATTGCTCCAAGGGCCCACACGCAATTATCTGGTGTGTGGAGCCTCCGGAGCTGCGCCGATCGTGCTTCCTACCCAGTGCAGCCTGGGAAACTCCCAGACTGCGCTGTGGAAGGAAGAGGTGGGGCTCTCACATGAGCAGGCAGCTCGTATGGAGCCGAAGAACCCTGGATGCAAGAGTATCTCGCCGGAGGCTGCTCATGCAATCCCCACACCCCAGCGCCAGAAGAAGGTAGGGTGTGGAAAGAGTCGTTGTCTGCCATATATTTATCCATAAACATATTGCTGATGAGCTGGTTTTCTGTACCACTGCAAAACAAAAAAATATTTGAAATGCTGGGCAGAGACCATTTCTCACTGTCAGAGCATTGCAGAATTCAGACTTGCCTTGAATTCTGTAGGTCCCAGGTTCAATTTCTGCCAACATAGAGTCAAAGGCTCTTGGGTAACAAGGCCTAGAAGAATCCCCAGATGCTCAAGAATGCAGAGAACCACTGTCAACCAGAATAAATAGCCCATATGGCCTGGCCTGATATTAGGCACTTGCATATGCTTAAAAACAAAGAAGGCTAACTTTGACATTGACATGACTTGTGGTCTACCAAAGAATCAGTGAGATGACTGGTTTTGCTGTCAGCCTGGGAATACAAAATTAGGAAGGATGGCTTTTAATTCCATTGTAGGCCACCATATACGGCTGGTGAAAGGTATCCATTTACATTCCAAAACAAAGGTACAATTAGCCCCATTAAAATCAGTAAGTGTAGTACACCTAACTCAGTGCTGGACTGTATTCATGATTTTCTAGACAACCATGTCTAAGAGCCACTCACATCTTTTAAAAATGTCATTTGCTATCTCCAAGAAGCATTAATATGCATGACTTTGAAATAACAATGTACAGGGCATTTTGCATTTACTAAAATATGCATGCATAATGTGATATCATTGCAATACATATTGGAAGGGAAATTATAGAAATATTAAATTTAAATAGTGTCTGAAGTGTGGGGAAATCTATTAAGCCTGTTTCTTTCATCCCCCCCCCTCCCCGTGATGATATGGCTGCAACCAAGAATATTGTGTGAGCACACAGTCCTTTGCAGATGGAACTATGATGAAAGAGATTGTACTGCTGATCCCACCTGGTGTTGCCCAAACTACTATTTTTCCTAAGCATGTATGCATGTGTGCATGCACACACACATACACAAATATCCTTTCCACACACTGTGAAAATATATCTGCAAAAAGGTATATGTTTGGATTCAATTGAAATGAGCATGTTTAAGTGCTGTGCACAATCAGGACCTTTGCATGATTAGCAGTCCCAAATGTGCCAGCGTCAGGAGTATGGTCCTAGTCTCTGCTCCACATTTACATGGAGATGAGCAGTTTCAAAGGACATCTTCCTGTAATCAGCCTTAAAACCTCCAGTTATTCATGCTATCTCTAAATATGACCTATATTCTTTGACAAATGCACACCTATCTGTCCTGACCTCCATTAACAATGATAAAAATGGAAACGATTGAAACACTTGAAACATACTGTTGAATGAAAGAAAATCAAAATCTCTCCTCACATAATTACATTTTCAGAATAAAGGATGACTGATGAGTTCAATAAAAGAGTAGTATCTTGATTAGGTGAGGGCACTAAAGAACATGTGTAAACTTTCTCATTCTTGATGACATATAAGATATCAAGAAGATGATCAGACTCTGTGAAATTTTCCATATTTCAGATGCTTGCTGTGAAACGTGCAAAAAAAAAGAAAAAAAAAGAAAAAAAAGGAGGTTTCGTACAAACAGAGACAGATAATTTTGGCACACACACACACACACACACACAAAATACCTTCAGTGTGCAAAAGGGAAAAAGGAGAAAACTTTATGCCCAAAATTGCCTTTTTGAACAAAATTCTTCTACAAAAAAGTTGTGCAAATTTGTTTTTTGCAAAAGAATCCTGAAATGTAATAAACAAACAAATAAATAAATAAAAATAAAAAATGTGTAAAAATTTCCATAGTTTTGTCCATTAAGGAGAAAACTTTTGAAATTACTCATTTTTGTTTGTAATAATAAAACGGTGATGATTTCTCTTACTGGAATGGGACCATAGTTCTTGAATCATTCTCCCATTGCCAGCCTGATGGGCATGGCTATGTGCCCACCCACAATAGGAAGTGGCACATGTGTGAGCAATGAAGCAACTGAAAGGGCAGCATAA
Organism: Iguana delicatissima; assembly: GCA_948472985.1. NCBI lineage: Eukaryota > Metazoa > Chordata > Lepidosauria > Squamata > Iguanidae > Iguana > Iguana delicatissima. Next base: position 90,884 of record CAOKZL010003223.1, on the reverse strand, counting down.
TGTAGGGGCATATAAGCCTGTCCCATCTTGGATCACTCCTTTTCCTGGTTTGCTCAGTGCCAATCTGCCCACTCTATATGAAAAAAAACAATTTTGATTTGTTGCTTTAGGGCCAGTTGGAAGGAGAATCTATAGCCACTTGGAGGCATCTATTGCATTAAAGGGATTTTCCAGACTTGGCCTTGAATCCAATGTTTCTGTGAGTGGCGAGAGAAAGTTCCCACTTTGAGCATGGTATACAGATAGGCCTGAGGAACTCCATCAGCCTCCCTCAGTTAAGAAATAACTGGCTGAGTCAAGGGAAGTGAAAATGCTTTTGCTCAATGGAGGAGATGAAGGGCGGTTGGGATGATGCCACCTGTGCCTTGCCCTTTTCTATTACAGTAGGGGATTGTTGCTTGTTTTTCCTGTTGCAGCTTTAAAATGTTGTGTGGTTAGTTCCCCTAAACCCTTGTCCATTGTGACCGATGGCTTCCATAACAGTGAGGCAGTGAATCTGTCCTGATTTTTAGTCTTGAATGCTAAAGGAGCTATTTCATATTCAACACCTTGGATAGATCCTTTAAAATTTAAACTAATGGCATTTCTGCACTACACTGCTATCGTGCTATTATTCCACTTTCAATATCTTGTGGAATTCTGGGGTTTGTAGTTTCCTGAGGCCAAAGAGCTCTCTGGCTGAGAATTCTAAATGCCTCTCCCTAAACTGCAAACCCCAGGATTCCATAGGATGTTGAAAGTGGAATAATAGCACAATAACAGTGTAGTGCAGAAATGCCCTCAGACCTACAGCAGTTTCACTGCCCCCTTGACATGGGAATCATCAACCACCACTACATGTGCCCTGCCTTTCTTGCAGATATGGGCACAATCTTGAGTCAGGAATGGAACAATTTTGAGGCCACCACTTTCAGAACACATTGACAGCTTGGGGTATGGTGGACTTATTTCCATGTTTGACATGGCATGTGAAAATGAAACCCAGAGTATGCAAACAACTTTGAAAAGAAAATCACTCAGTGCAATGCCCAAGATCCCTTCTAGAAAACTTTAAGTGACAGAGCTTCTTATTTTATTTCACATGGTTCTATGTCTATGTCTCAACGGAAAAAAATATAATCTACTGCTACACAATTACTTTTCTTTTTTCAGCAGAACACTTTTGGTTTTTTTGATTGCTTATATTGCTTCAGTCAATGTTTGAGAGCGGTGCAGGCATAGTTCAGAGGCAAAACTGCTGTCCATTTCAGGATGATATTCCTCCTTTTCAGATTGACTTTCAGTAGGATCCCATTATTATTAATCATCATCTGCTTTTCACATATCTGTACCCCTCTTGCCCTCATGTTGCTCAGAATCACAGTCATTTTTTTAACACAGGGGTGTGGCTATGGGGAGGCAAAATGAGGACATTTCTCCCTATTAGAATTCTGCCCCCTGGAAAGTTCCTTCAGTCCTCATATTTCTTGCAGTGCAGAGAGTGACATGTTGAAAATCATTCACACTTAGAACTCGGATATTGATGTTTGCATTCTCTTGGTATTTTTGCCTGCCCTTTTTCCTTGGACGTCGAAACTGCATTTCTAAATGCTCAAATGAACTTTTATATTACTTCCATCAGTAAAATAAATTCAGTTTCTGTAAAGACTTTGTACTGACCTATACATGCCTTAAAATGCACAGCTGCCCTTCATCTCCTTGTCATGCTTAAAAGGACATAGGTGATATTTGTCACTTTCAGTGTTTTCCTCACAATCTATGAGGAAAACCATGTAAGTGAAACTGGATAGAGGAATGCTGAACATAATAGCATCATAACTTGTGCCTGCTTTAACTGAACACTAATTGGAGATGTGGGACTTGAGAAGTGTTGGCATGTTAATGTACTATTTGGCCTAAGAGCCTTATAACCCATTGGGTGACTTTGGGCAAGTCACACTCTCTCAGCCTCAGAGGGAGGCAAAGGCACTTCCCCTGAACAAATCCTCCCGTCAAAAAACGCCCGTGATAGGTTCAGCTTCAATTCATTTCTTACCATAAGCCAGGAATAACTTGAAGGCACACAACAATGATAGCTATTATGCCCTCAAAAATCCACTTCTTATTAGAGGATATGAATTCAGGCAAAACAAGCACAATAAACTGCAATAAAATGATTTGCATAAATTCTGTGTGAGTTTCTTTTATAAAATTTTCAGTACAGATTGCATTATGGAAAGTTGATTTATTTTGCCTGAGAAAGTCATACAGCACTGGGCTAGTGGCAAACTGCATCAAAGACAGATTGATGACTTAGTTCTGTATTCCCAAACTCTGTTAAATTTCAGTAGGAAGATTACTTCTAAAATTCTTCCTGTCATAGTACTGATTCAACAACAACAACCACAAAAACCTTCACAGGACATAATGGATGCCAGGACAGATGTTTTGACAGAAGGGTTTGGTGCTGGGCTTCTTTCTTTTGAGGTAGATGTTGGGGGGGGAGCAAGTCATCACATCAGAGGAATAAAGCCAATGGAATACAATCACAGGACAGCAGCGCAGTCTTTCATATGCTTGGAGAATAAGGTTCTAATTTGAACACAAAACTGGAACACATTTGTTCTGGTTTTATAACTGTTAGGAAAGTTTATTTTCTACGATTTTTCTGAAGGCACTGAAAATAGATCTGCATTGCTTCAGTGTCACTCCTTGGAGCATCCTTTTCATTCTTTTTCATCCTCATGCCCACTGCCCCTCTTTTCACACACATTGTCCTCAAATTCAGTTGACTGTGAGGACCCATTTGGATAATTCAATTACATCACTCTGCTCATGTTAACCTCACAGGTGCTCATTAAAAACTACGCTGCTAGTTATGCTGGATTGGATTCAATATTGGCTTCTCAGGGTGAAGCTGGAGAATGTGAAGGAAAGAAATTTCTTCAGTGCCAATACAAATACCAATACTAATACTAATACTAAGGAGCAGAAGCAGAAGGCTTCTTGCACACGAGGAGAATGGATAGAGTGTCTCTGTCGGGAAGTTATTTTGTTGGTGCTATCGGCATTTATGTTGACTTTGACTTCTTATAAGCCTATCCTAGGATTTTATGGACAGGATTTATTCAGAGGAGGTTTGCCATTGCCTTCCTCTTAGGTTGAGAGAGTGTTATTTGCCCAGACTAACTCAGTGGGTTTCCAGGGACATTTGAAGGCTGCTTTCTCAGAACCTGCTCTGATTTTCAAACCATTATACCAAGTTGCCTCTCTTAGAATTTATTTACATCCAGAATTTATCTACATCTGGTTAGAGATGTAATTTTCCACCAATTTTATTCTCAAAGAAAGTAATAAACAAGTTAAGGAATTTCTTTCTGTTGCAAGAAAATCTTTGAAGATCACACAGTTTTTGAAGGCTATTTGCAATTCAGTTTTTCTGTGCAAAAGTCATGTGTGGTTATTTTGCACAGCAAACATAATTTTTGATGCAGGAAACAGCATTTTTTTTCATAGAGGGTAATATTTCTGTGCAAACCAACTACATGCACATTTTGTGCAGAATAAATTCTCAGTTCCGTCATCTTCTCAACAGGAAACAGCTTTTTCTGCATACAAAATATTATACTCTACACAGGAAAAAGCTGTTTCTAACACAGGAAATATTGTTTTTCATACAAAACAACCATGTGTGAATTTTGTGCTGAATAAATCCTGGATTGTGAATATTCTCATCAGCCCAGGAGTGCTCTTATCAGGGTTTTTTGACACTCAAAAAAGAATCTTGAAAATATTCCTTTTACCCTTCATCTGCCCAATATAATGATATTGCCCAATATAATGATCAAGCATAGACAGCTTGAAAAAACAATATTCACTATTTTAAAATTAAAACAGGGATGGGACTGGGGGAATAGAATAACAACATACAGCTATGTGAAATTCATGTAACTGACAGAAACCTGAATGGGTGTTTACCCTATAGCCACCTTTCCTGTTATGTCATTGTGTGAGTGGACCCTTACCAGTATCATGCATCACCAAGGCTTACTACCTGTCAAGAGTATTTTAAATCCATGCTGTTTCACTGCTCTGAGGCATTGTTTTGTCCCTATGGATTCTACTTCTCCATAGTGCTATTTTTCTTCACTTTCTTTGCTTCATGCTCTTCAGCATCATAATTTTTTTCACGCAGCTATTAAATCTATGTGATTTTTATGGCATTTCTGATATCAGACATAGCATCATGATGCCGTTAAAAATCTCGCAGGTCACCACAACCAAAAAAACAAAAAATACATTTAGGAAAACAAGATCCTAAGCTGTGAGTGTGAAAGAAGGGGGCACTAAGAGGATCAGCATCAAAGCAAAATATGTTTTCAAAGATCTTTGAAAAATAACAGCATAAGAGTTATTTTCAGCCACTGAAGAGAAAATCCTTACATGTTGCCTAATTTATTTATTTTCTTAGTATAGTTCACCTTACGTACATATTCACAACCAAGTGATTAGTTCTAGCTATTTCCTAAGGTAGTTCAGTGCTAGGGAACTTCTGTTTCATGGGCCCAATCTGGCCTGTGAAAGGTCCAGATCTCACATGTAAAGTCTGGGAATTAATCTCTGCAGTGATACATTGTTTCTAAAAAAAGGATTTGTGGTTTTATATGCTAATATTGAATAGGCTGCATGGTAAGGACAGAGTGACAGGAGCTGAATGCTGAGTGGATTGAATTTGCATGGTGATAGCAAGTGGTGGAGAGAATGAGAATGGGAGGTGCTGTTGAAATTATGTGCTGAATGTGAGGATGAAGGATTCAGGTAGGTTTAGGCGGTGATGAGAAAGTTAGTAGAAAAGGGTTAACACAGTTAATTATTAAAAAGCTAAAAACTCTAATTCAACTGCATTTACATGAGGGAGAGGAATCAAACTATTTCCATTCCTACTGTAGACCAAATAAAAAAGTTATTACCACAGCAACACTAACAGCTTGTCAGAAATATGACTCTGAATATAAAGAAGCAGTTGATGTCTGGAGCCAGGTGATAAGGACTATAACTAACTCATCTTTAAAAGAGATAATGTGCTTTTCTGAATATAGTTAAGTCTAAGTATCATAGCAATTTCCCACCCCACCCCAACAATCAATTATTGTTGTATAAAGTTTTTTTTATAGATTGTAATGTGTACCATAACTTTGTTGCAGGTTAGCAAAAATAACTGTGCAATTAAAAAAAAATCCAAATATTTGGATTGCAAAGACTCTAGTTCTAGCCACAAATCCTTCAAATATGAAATCTCATAAGCTGTCAGATGCTTTCAGATACCAGTTGTGAATCCTCTTTATCTATCAGATAAAATTAGCAGTGCAAATCAAATAGCAGATACTATGAAATCTGATATATCAGGCTTCAATCCTGGATTCCTCAAAGCATGTTCGAGGGAGAAATTCAAAAATGCTAATCTACGTGTAAAGAAAAAGTCAGAAAAGCTAAAGAGCAGAATGACCTCAGGCTTGCAAGAGAGGTTAAAAACAATAAAAAGTCTCTCTCTCTCCCTCTCCCCCCCCCCGGTTATATATCTAGCAAAAGGAAGAACAAGGAAATAGTAGGGCCAGTGGATGGAGAAAATGGTGAAATGTGCAGGTCCAGAGAAAAGGCAGAACTACTTACCACCTTCTTTGCCTCAGTAATCTTCTAAAAGGAAAACTGTACTTGAACTGGGGAAAATGGAGCAAATGATGAAGGAGGGGAAATGCAGTATAGTATGAGTAAAGAAGTAGTACCAGAATACCTGTCTATTCTGAATGAAATCAAGTATCCAGGGCCATATGAACTATATCCAATGGTATTAAAAGAACTGGCAGAAGTAATCTCAAAACCATTTTTGATGATTTCTTAAGGGAGAAGTCCCTGCAGACTGGAGGAGGGCAAATGTTGTTCCCATCTTCAAAAAGGGAGAAAAAGGACCCAAGCAATTACCACCAGGTCAGCCTGATATCAATGTCAGAAAAGATTCTAGGGCAGATCATTTAAACAGACAGTCCGTAAGCACTTAGGACTGTGCTGATCATTAAAAGTCAATGTGGGTTTCTCAAAAACAAATCATGGCAGACTAATCTTATCTTTTTTTTTTTTTTTGATAGAGTTACAAAGTTGGTAGATGAAAGGAATGTTGTGGATGGAGCAGATCTTGATTGCAGCAAGGCCTCTGACAAGGTCCCCCATTATATTATTACAAACAAGCTAATAAATCTGAGCTAGACAATGCCACTCTTAGGCGGATTTGTTATTGGTTGACTGACCAAACCCTATGGCTCTTCTTCATCCTGGAAAAAAGTGACTAGTAGGTGCCATAGGGTTCTGTCCTGGTCCCAGTGCTATTCAGCATCTTTATAAATGACTGGGATGATGGACTAGAGGCCATTCTTATCAGATTTGCAAATGACACCAAAATTAGGAGAGGTAGTTAGAACTCCAGAGGATTGCATCAGAATTCAGAATGACCTTGACAGAGTGGAGAGCTGAACCAGAACTAACAAAATGAACGAAATGCACAGATACAAGATGGGTGACACCTGGCTTGACCATAACACATGTGAAAGAGATCTAGGAGACTTAATAGGCCACAAGCTGAACAGATGTCAGCAGTGTGACACAGTAGCTAAAAAAGTCAATGAGATTCTAGGCTGTGACAACAGGAGTATAGTGTCTAGATCAAGGGAAGTAATAGTACTACTCTCTTCTGCTTTGGTAAGACCTCACTTTGGAGTAATGTGTACAGTTTTGAGCACCACAGTTTAAGAGGGATGTTGACAAGTTGGAATGTGTCCAGAGAAGGGCAACCATAGGGCATGGAAACCATGCCCTTTGAGAAGCAGCTTAGAGAACTAAGTATGTTTAGCCTTGAAAAGAGAACGTTAAGAGGTGACATGACTGCCATTTTTAAATATTCAAAGGGATATCATATGGAGGATTGGAGCAAGCTTGTTTTCTGCTGCTCCAGAGACTAGGGCACAGAACAATGTCTTCAAATTACAGGAAAAGAGGTTCCACCTAAATATTAGGAAGAGCTTACTAATGGTAAGAGCATTTTGACAGTGAAGTGTAATGGAAACTTGCTCTTTGGAGGTTTTTAAACAGAGGCTGGATGGCTTTGGACTGCATATTTCTGCTTGGCAAGAGATTCGACTTGATGGCTCCTGTGGTCTCTTGCAGCTGTATGATTCTTTTTCATAGAGAAACTCACTAGTGATGGGAAAGCTTCCTGAAAATACAGTTTTGTCATAACTATTGATCTTCTCCAAAATACAAAGACAAAAAAATGGTGGGCATGTTCTTGAAATGAATGCAGTGAGTACGCAGTTGGCCAGATGTTGGAAAAGTTACCCATTTAGATTATAATTCCCTGACTGTCCAACCTGCATAGCCAGTGACCAATAGGAATGAACTATCCTTTTTTCAACTTCCAAACATTTCCTTCATTCTTCCTTCTGTGGCTAATACTAGATTTTGATTAAATTGTGGTTAAGATCTCTCTTTGAACTGGAGGGGAAAGGGATAAGAGGCAGACAGCTTCCCAGTCACCCTCCAGAAAAAAAGGAAAGCAGTATCCTAATTTTCCAGCTCCAACCCCCAAGACACGCAATAGACTTTCTCGTCCCCATTACTGCCAGACTACATTATACTAAAACTAAAGTAAGGTAATGTAAAAGAAGGAGTTCTCTTGTGCCATTCCCTTATGACTTTAATTTCCACTGAGCTATTAAAATAAATGCAAACTCTCACCACACCTTCCACTATCGTTGATTATTTTTTAATCAATAAATGGAATTTATCATCTAGATAAAAAGGAATTTTAGATAGGTTGGGCCATAGGTCTTTTATGTGTGAGAGTAATCTCCAGAAGTCCAATCCCTTAATTTCTTAGTTCATACTGATATCTTCCAAGCACAAGTTAGCCAAGTGGTTGCAGGACGACAAAGTAGAGATGGAAGGGAACTATTTTTGCTGCTAAATATACATCTTCCAGAATAAATTCTGCTGCTATATATGGATGCCTCAAGGGATATAAATAAACCCTCCTTTATTTATAAGATTATAATCCTTTTTGGGATTTGTACCAGTAGGATTTGATAACAGAATTCTTAACATTTTTAGGGTATTGCTAAGGTTCTTGAAATGACAACCACCATTTTATATATGCCCTGCCTAGTAATAGTGGTAGGGAAACAGCTTGAATCTCCATTTCTGAACATGGTTGGACACTCAGAACCATGCCCAAGGGGCAATAGCTGAAAAGCTGTTGTGTTTTATATGTTCATTTCGTCACGTACCTTGGACACCTCTGGAGAAGAACTATGCCTGAATCCAGTTGTTAGGGCCAGTTACAGTAGGTCCACTGAATCAAGGAACTTGGCAAAGCAGTAGTTATGTAGATTCTACCGATTCACTGACTCAATTGTAGTGAGGACCAATAAACTGGAGTTAGGCCTAAAATTGCTGGTTGAGTTCTCCCTATAAATTGATATTCCCCTTTTCGTTGCTATCTCTCTAATACAATTCAAGGATGCTTGAAGACAAAACACTCTTGGCACAATTAAATTACTTTCCTGATTTAAGTGCAAATGGAACTGCAATCGTCTTTCTCAACTCCTGTGCTGTTTCGGTGTGTCTTTTGCTATGTTCCATGTAAAACAATGGAGTGGGTCATAAACTTGTGGGAGATAAAAAAATCAACCAGTTTTATTTTCTTGGCATTTATTCAAATACTGCCAGCATTTTTATCCTGTTGGATTGTAAGACTTTTTTTTCCCTTTCCAAATTGAAATTAATGCATATTTAGGTTGTACTTTTCTCAATATGCACATTTTTATACATTTCCCCCCTGATTAAGGTGCATTTCTGAGCAATTCTCAAATGCCTTCATTTTCAGGTGTGCATATTTCATTGTGTATAATTTTCAGGGATGAGGGAGGGAAAGATCTGACATTCTTGGTTTCCTTCTGATGGCATTAAATGTATAGATATATAGATACATCTGTATTTTGTTCTCTCTGACCACAAATTCAAGACATTTATACTAAACAGTTAATGGAAATATGATTTTTCCCCCTCCCCTTTCTTTCTGCTAATGGAGTATAGACCCATCAGAGAGGCTCTGATTTTGATGATTCTTTAAAGAAAATATTGTCCATAAAGCAGAGGTGAGGGCTGCCTTCTGCCTCTCATCTTTCTTTGTTTTGCTCAGTGCTTTGAGCTGCAGTTTTATCCCTCACCAGCTCCTATATCTCAAGTTTATTTTTGAAACAAGGTGCTACTGAGGGGATTGTCTTGTCCATTCTCTTCCCCAGTGGTATTTTCCACCTCACAAGAAGCAGCAGAAATGCCTTGGGCAACACAGCCATTTAAATGTTACACCTAAAGCAGCACTAGCTGCTAGAGGATGCTTAAAAACTGCAAGGTATTCTTTCTCCTTTCCCCTTGCAAAACTATGGTTGGCACCGTGCTTATTCACCTCAGCTAGAATTGTTTTCTTGTTATGTGCCTTCAAATCTTTTCTAATTTGTGATGACCTACTCCTGGGGTTTTCCTGACAAGATTTATAACTCAGGGGATGTTTGCTAATGCCTTCTTTTAAGGCTGAGAGAGTGTGATTTGCCCAAAGTCACCCAATGGATTTTCATGGCTAAGTGGGGCGTCAAACCCTGGTCTCCCATTTCCCAAAGCCACTACATCATTCAATTAATTGTCAAAGGGTGAGTGTACACATAGATAAATCACATTGATTCAGTGGATCTGCACTCTTCAGGACGAATGACAAGATTTAGACCTAATTCTTATTGCTTTATATGAAGTTACCTGAGGCAGAGAAAGCCCAAGAGAAAGGAATTCCATATATTTGCTCAGGGGGAAGCAGGAACCCTCAGCTTCTCCTCCCCACAGATGCTTAGGCACTTCCAAGTAATTATTATTTTAGAGTCCTTGCACAATTATTTTAGAGTCTTTGTTTCATCAGAATTCTGTAACACACCTTCCTTCCTTCCTTCCTTCCTTCCTTCCTTCCTTCCTTCCTTTCTTTTTCTTTCTCTCTTTCATTCTTTCCTTCTTTCTAAATGGAAATTGCAAAGCATAGCACAAAACAAACCACAAAGTTTAAATCTCTGGTTTGAGTGTTTGCAGGTGAAACATCATGTTCTGAAAATAAAAAAGGAAGCAATTAAGTGCCTGCTATGCCTGGAGTGAACCAGAAACAGACTGCATCAAAATGCATGCACTGCTTTTTTGAAAAGGCAATCAAATAATCTTATTTTATTTTTAAGAAAAGGACTTTTAGAAGAAAGGTATAGGATTGTAGGACACTAAATGGCTCTTTAACTGGAAATTCATGGTAAGAAATCCAGAAAGAAGGAACATCTTCTGAGGCTGACAGAACATGACTTGCCCAGGGTTAGCCAGTAGGCTTCCCTGGCTAAGCAGAGATTTGAACTCTGCTTTCTTGTGAGACTTCCGCACTAGACTGTTATAGCACTATTATTCCGCTTTCAACATCCTATGGAATCCTGGGGTTTGCAGTTTTGGGAGGGGCCCCTCCAGAAACTGCAAACCTAGGATTCCATAGGATCTCGAAAGTGGAATAACAGACTAGTGCAGAAATGGTCTTGGTCCTGCCCTGAAACCACTTCATCCTATTAGGTGGGAATGGAAGGATCACCCACGTGCCTAATGGAAAGCTGCTCTCACTCGTCCTCCATTCCCCATTTTATTGTCCACTACTGCTGTTTTTTATATTCTGCTCTTCCCTTCCTTAATGGATTAAAATAAAATGCAGCATTAGGAAAGCACATGAGGGCTGCAGGAAGATAACGATGTCACGTGGATGACCTTTGCAATGCAACTGAATGAAACATAACCAGCAAAGGGTTTGTCTGGAAGCACCCGAATTGCTAGATTTTTTGGTACCTCTTAGTGTCTTTGGTGTTTTGCTAAAGCCTCCATAACTTACCTCCTCTTCACTCTGTCAAGATTGCCTCTTCAGTTCTAAAAATCATCCTTTTAAACCATCTGCTCTATTCTCTTATTCCTTTCCCCTTCCAAAACAGTTCTCCTTTTCTTTACTGTCCTCTTTCCCCGCCCCATGCCTCACTTGATTAGTTGGCTACCCTTTTGCCCTTGGCTAACCCTTCCACATAATCTCATCCCTTCTCATTTCCTGCTTGCCATTATCCATCCACTAATCTGTATAATCAGCCTCTCTCCCCCTTCCGCTCATTTCCTACTGCATTTAAGCATGTTACTATTTTCCGTGTTCTCAGTAGGCATCCCTGTATTATCTTACTCATTTTCCTTCTATCCTTTGCCCTCCCCACCAACTCCTGAGGCATGCAGCTGAATTTTGATCTTTGTACTTCTTCCCCTCCAACTCTGCTCTTGGCCTCATCTCATGAGTTTTGTGTCCCTTGCACTTCACTGACATTTCTCTCACAGAACTCAATAACAGTCTCCTCACTGAAATGCTTCCATTTTGCTCTCAGCCTTTTTTTCTTTTCTTCTATCTTTCCTAGTGTTTGCCACCTATTCTTCTGGACCCTCTTTATGCCTTCAGATTCCAACCTTAGCTAGTTCTCTTCCTTTCTCAACATTTTTCAATATTTCCACAGATGGAAGTTCTTCGTTTCCCTCCTTGCTGTTTGGTTTCCAGAGGGATCTGTTTTTAACATTTTGTTTTTCTCTTTCATTATACTTTGTTCATAGTTGGGTTCATCAGATTCCATGACCGTGATAACAGATAACAGCTTAGTCACTCCACTCCTGGACTGTTCTCTAATCTCATATCTACAATAGCAGGTCTTATATTTCTGTCTAGATGATATTTCTGTCATTATTTCATACTGAATATTTCAGGAATGAAGTTCTCATTTTTCCTCCCAACCTGTCCTCTGCTATCCTTTTGTTTTCTCATGTTGAGCTCCTCATCGGTTCAGTATGTTGGCACTATTATTACTCACTTCTTCTGTCACTCCAGTCATGTGACACCCCTAAACTCCTACATCACTTTATTGACCACTCCTGAATTCTGCAAAACCTTCTGTTTTTGTCTCAAAAGTTTTCCATAATCTTTCCTTCTTATCCTTCTACTCTTACATCTCAATGCATCCTTGCCCACAATCTTTGCTTCTATACCTCTATCACTCTTCATAATCAAAAAGCCTCAAGTAACTTCAGACAAGGGAACTTTCTTGCTTACCTGTCTGTGTGCTTGGAACTGCCTCACAGAGTAAAACTCTTCCTTCCTCAAAACCTGCCTCTTCCATGAAACTTTTTGGGATTACTCCCTAGGACTCATAGGCCTTTTCTGCACTGGGCGAGGGAATTGCCCCGTGCCGGTACTCAGCGGACCTGTGCACTCCATGCGAGGGTTCACACTGGTCCGGAGCAGTCCACGGCCACCTCTCCGCACTGCTCCGGGAACGAAAATGGCGGCTTCTGGTTGGTCGAGGATCTTCATCAACCGGTGAAGCTCGCCAGCCTAAAGCCCACCCCCGGCAGATCTGCAGGCTCGCACTGGTGCGAGCCTGAAAATCTGCATCGGAGCACGGCCATGGAGTGGCGTGCTCCATGCTTTTGAAAGACCTGTTTTAAGTGGTCTTTCAAAAGCATGCTGAATGACCACTTTGGGGAGCAGGCTGAGGTCTGGAACTACACAAAGTAGTCCAGACCCAGTCCGCTCCCCGGTGTAGACGTCCTCTCTGGAGGACGCTCTGCACCGTTTTAAAAACCCAGTGCAGAATAGACTAGTGTATTTCACCAAGGCCTAAATTCTATCACCAGTCCAAATAGAATGGAAATATTAAATCTATGCATTTTACATCAGTAATTACTCACCATTGAACAGTTGATTAAAGTGGTGTATTTCTTCACTAGTTTTGTTCACAACAGAAGTATTGACCAATTTTAACTATCTCCTTCCTAAAGAGCTTAGAAAACTGCATAGTATCCAAAAATCATTATTTTTTCAATGCCAAATTCACTCTTTTCCCCCCAAAGAAAACAAGATCCTGCATGGGACAGACAAGGCCTTTCTGCACTACACCATTATAGTGCTATTATTCCACTTTCAACATCCTGTGGAATTCTGGAGTTTGTAGTCTAGCTGAGAATTCTAAATGCCCCTCCCTAAACTGCAAACCCCAGGATTCCTCAGGATGTTGAAAGTGGAATAATAGCACTATAACAGTGTAGTGTGGAGAGGCCCTTTATAGATTTGATGTGGTAGCTATACTTTCCCTTCTAATCCAACATCCTAAATCCCACCTTAAAAGCCAGACAACCACAACAAGTTCAAAAGTTATGTTGAGTTGTGAGCAGGGAGCTGGTTACGGCAATAAAGCCACAATCACAAATATGATGACAAAACAATTACAAGGCTGTAAGTCTCACTTACAACATCATAACTACCTAACAGAATGCCAGCTTGCATTTTTCTCTGCAAAAAAAACACATGAAAAAATTGTGCAGAATATGACCCTAAATGCAAATATTCTTGGCAGTCTACAGTTTTCCTCTTCAGTGTTTTCCAGTACTGAAGAATCACATTTTTGGCCATTTTTTTGGGAAGATTTTCAAATGTTCTTTCCATCCCTCCTAGTAACCAAACCTAAGCATATACAATTGGAACTACTTTCTACTTCTTCCCTTTTTACCCCTGCCTCTGTTTCCTCTGTGTCAAATTTTAAATTGAAAGCTCTTCAGGGCAGTGGGACCTGCTCTCATACTCTGTAAAATACCTATGCATAGTGATGATTCTATAAATATTAAACCATATCCATCACCAGTGGCAAAAACATTACTAATAGAAGTAACATGAAACCATGCAGAAATGTCACCTCAGATGTCCCAGAACGAAATTTTAATGAGTATGAGGACCTCTTTCTCATTGAAAAATGAACCTACAGAGGAGAGGTTTGCAACTAGTTATTGATGATGACTGATAACAGAGCTTCCATTACCATCAGCGGTATATATATATATATATATATATATACCAAATTCCATGCACAAATGGGAGGGGGTCCTGTTTTCTGGAAAAAAATGGTCTTTGATATTGCTCAGTTAGAAGTTATGGTGTGGTGGATGACTCCATTTGAAATATTCCAGCTAAATGAAATGGGCATTTCTTTCTTGTATTCTATTAATTTAAGCATTTAACTCTCCACCTCTCAGACTGCCGGGACCCCTAAGATAACTCACCAGAAAATATTGATTAGGTCTCACCTAAGCATTTCATGTGGTTTATAGAATGACTGCTCAGTTCAGACTATGTAGAGTTTCTGAACTTACTTCAAAACCAGTCACATTATATTTTGTTACAGCTGAGACAAAACTACTCAATTTTTCATGTCCATTTTCCATTGTGTGGAAAATCTGCCTCCTCCTCCCACTTTTAAATTATTTTTAAAATTCCTTGAATGAAAAATGTTCAGTAGTGAACTATATTTTATCTTTCTTACTCTCAAGAAGATAACAAGTAATGATGCCTCAAGGAAATTCATTATTCTATATATGCCATCTCTGTCAGCATGAAGGAAGCATGGCCTTGAACTCAGTGCACAGCCTTAGAATTCTCCTGTAGAAGTCCCACTGAAATTCATAGCAGCTGCATTGGCACAAGACAATCTAGTGAGCAATCTAGAGGCTTGTATCACATAAAGAAGAAAAATGCTCAGAAAGAGCAAAGAGTAATCTAGAAGACTGCAAAGAATTATTGCAGATGTTTATGAAATACACAGAAACCCCCACTTACTAATTTATTAGCAGCTCATTGACATGTACTTTGCAGAGGCTGCTGAGACACAACTTGGGATATGAGAAATAAACTAACAGTTGCTGAAGTGTGCACATGTTCTTAATAACTTGTAAAATTTGTTTATCGAATTTGAGAATGCTACCTGTAGGAGGGTCAATGCAGTCACTTCACTACTTTAATCTATATAATAGCATCTGCTTTGAGGCAAATTAAGTTTGCTCTCCTTTTTCTGCATTTTCGTGGGGATACACAGTGAGCCTTCTTTATAATTCATTTGACCTTGGCACAGTCTCCATTTCCATTTGACCCAGTAGTTTTCCAAGGCAGAGTTCTGATTTTGTTCCATAAATGAAGAAAGAAGCTACACAAACCCTATTATAAGTGTTCTTATTTCTCTTGACATTAACAAGAATATTTTCCTACCTCAGGATCTTCCAAATTTGCCTCTGTTTTAGGTTTTGCTTCTTTTAAAATCCAAAGCAATTCTAGCCTTTTCTATTATTGAGTTCTAAAGTCAAGAAAGTCAACCTCTATGACTATTGGTGGCCATTTTGGTGATAAAAATGTATTGAATATGATGTCAAGAAACACCAGCAGTACATGAAAGTAAAACACTACAAGAAATAGTTATATTTGTAATATGTTTCTTTGGCAGGGGCAGTCAGGACATAACAATGTTCTTTTTACAAATAATTGATAATGTGTAACATCATCATATTCCTTTCCATGTAATGAGTAACATTTACTTGCTACCTTTTCTCACTAGGAGCCTAAAATGTTTTCTGGGGACACTTTGAGAGGATTCTGTGTTCAAATCTTAAGTCATTTTCCCAGGGTTTTTTTTTTTTTTAAATTTCGCAAAAGAAGACTGAAAAGTTAGTGAATAATTCAAAGAGTAATGCAGAGCCAGACAAATGCCAGAGGATAGGGCCTGCAGGACTTTGAGAGCCATATTCTCCTGCTGTACCTCCTTCTCCCAACATTTTTAATTAAAAAAAAAATCAGCGAAAAACACCTCAAAATATCCCAATGCCCTGTGGGGCAGAAGTTAGGAGCATGGTTATTATTATTATTTTTCTTAAAGTTTATTTTTCAAAACTTGGAGGGATTGAGTATTATCCCTAGGGCTGCAAAAAGGCATGGAGAGTCATATGCAAACCATAAGCTTCACTTTTCCCATCTCTGAAGTAAAGTAAAATTACAATTTTAAGTCACCTGAATGAGACTTTGTAATGAGTTACACAACAGACTGCTTTTCAAAAGTAACTTTCCTATTTCAGTATGTCACATACTCTCTGCTTGAGACCTGCCTGGATCACGTTAAGAATAACTACCATCCACAAACGCTTCAAGTGAATATAAGGTCAGTATAATACTGAGTATAATACTATAGCAAGAAGCCCACACTGAGACCATTTCTGCACCAGTTTGTTATAGTGCAATGATTCCACTTTCAACCTCCTATGGAATCCTAGGGTTTGCAGTTTCGGGAGGGACCAGCTGGCCCCTCCTGAAACTGCAAACCCCAGGATTCCATAGGAGGTTGAAAGTGGAATCATCGTGCTATAACAGACTCGTGCAGAAATGGCCTGTGTCTCTATCTTAGACTATTTTTTTTTCTGAGAGGACACATCCAGCTGGTCAGGAGAAATAAATCATTACCACCACCACTAGAGCTGATGTAATGCATCACCATTCATATGGTAGGTCTGTGCAAGTCAAGTCACCCTACTAGACCACGATCTTACAGTAAACCTTATGCAACAGAATGCATTCCTTTGAAACTAGACAACTTCAGCTGGACAAATCAGTTGTGTGCGCACTGGTGAGCTGTATGTGTTTCCAAAGTTATACTCTACAAATGGTGAGGGGGAGAGCTTGAATTACTTCTAATCCCTAGCCAATCTAATATGGAGAACTCAGAGAACTCTGGACTGATCACATATACTCATATTCTGAAAGTTCCTTATGTTTCAAAAAGGGAATTTTATAGGAGACTAAGGCCATTTCTGCACTACACTGTTATAGGCCCTTTTCGCATGGCTTTTTTTTTTGGTGTGAGAGCCCCTTGAGCCTCGTGTGAGTGGGAGCGCTGCTCCGTATGACGCACTCCCACTTGTGCGGCGCTCATGAGGCTCAAGCGAGGCAGCCATGCTTTTTTTATTTTCGGCTTTAAGCCGAAAATAATGTGCGCTCGCGCAATGCTCGCGGTGACCTCGCACACTTACCTCCGTGTGTTGCGTCATCCCAGGTGAGTGGGTCATGCTTCTTCCCCCAGCGCAGCCTACAGCTCCCAGACTGCACTGCGGAAGAAAGGGGTGGGGCTCAAGAGCGACAGACGCGACACCGGGAAGCCAGCTGCAGTACGAAGGAGGGGGGAAATGGTAGCATTTCGGCTGAGGCTTCTCGCGCGAGCCGCCCTCCCCCGTCGCGCAAACAGCTGAGATGCAAAAAGGGCCATAGTGCTGTTATTTCACTTTCAACATCCTGTGGAATTCTGGGGTTTGTAGTTTACTGAGGCCAAAGAGCTCTCTGGCTGAGAATTCTAAATGCTCCTCCCTAAACTGCAAACCCCAGGATTCCATAGGATGTTGAAAGTAAAATAATAGCACTACAAAAATGTAGTGCAGAAATCTCCTAAAACAGGGCCACCTATGATTTGCCATTTACCCTTCCCTTTCTGTCTTTCCTTTCTGTTTCTGGTATGCCCATTGACGCTTAGTCCATTATTTCTATAAGCAGGGGGCTATAATTTTTGCTTACACTGTGCTGTGTAATGCCTACAGATGATACTATAGAAACATCCTCTAGCATCTTTCTTTTCCTGAAATACAGGAAAGCATCAACTAATTAATTAATCAATCACATTTGTTAAAAAGAAATCTTCTGTAGGTTTCTATAGGATGTCAGCAATCCACATTAACAGTTACATAGTGTGAGATATAGGCTGTTTCTGCATTGCAGTGTTATAGTGCTATTATTACACTTTCAACATCCTGCGGAATTCTACTGAGCCCGAAGAGATTTCTGGCTGAGAATTCTAAATGTCTCTTCCTAAACTGCCAAACCCCAGAATTCCATAGGACATTGAAAGTGGAATAATAGCACTATAACAGCATAGTGCAGAAATTGCCATAGATCTGAGCATTTATGTGATATACATATACATATACAGTCAGCCCTCTACATATTTGAGTTTCACTTTTGCGGATTTGATTATTCATGGATTATTTGCTGCCACCTCTACTACTTCCCCATGCCATTTTTAAAAGGGACTGCAAGCCTTGTGAGACTGAGGAACTGCAAATGAGGCTTGTAAGTCCCTATTAAAGATGATGTGGGGCAGCAGTGGAAGTGGCAGTAAGCCCCATCAACCACCCACTTCTGCCTTGTGAAGGAAACCTGATGCCTCAAAGGAATCCATGGTGAGTTGAATATGGTGATCATACTTTTTGTGTGTGTGTGTTAAATACGGTTTGGAAGGGCCTAGAGTTATTCACCATTTTTCCACTTTCACAGGGGTCCTGTGCCCCTAACCCTAGTGAATCTGGAGGGATGACTGTACATGAAAGGTCCAAGTGTACTTGGTTCTGTAACACTCACTGCTGAAGCATTTGGATGTACTGTGTATTTCAGCAGTATTCAGAAGGATGACAACTGAGGGAGAAGAATGATCTGTCCACTAGTACCAGTGAGACACTGTGCATCAAGGAAAATGGCTTAAATAGCCATGCAAGAGCAGCAAATACCATGAGAGCCAGATTTCTGACTGGAATTGTTGATAAGGCCACCATTCCTTATGTGACGAGAAGAAAGTTCATGGTTGCTTCATTCTTCTCTGAGCAGAGAAGCAGGGCAGTGGCACCAGGCAGAGAGGGAAAGGGGTGTGTCTCTGAATTGCCCTGGTGTTAAGCATGTTCAGAGTTGTTCCCCAGTGGCCATCACCTCACTCAATGGGAGAAAAGGAATAATCAATCACATTAGTAGACTTTTTAAAATGGATCCATCTGCAGATGTCCAGAGCAGGGCAAAATAGGTGGCCATTTCCTTCAGTGGGGTGTATTAGGGATAAAAAGAAGGTTTGAAAATGCTCCAAAAAGGATTCAAAATGGGTTTCTTGAGTACAAGAAAACCCTGATGAGAAGAATCCTGGTTGGGTAAGAATCTTCACTCTTTAAGACTTTCTATTCTTCATAAAAATTGCATGTGGGTTTCGGTTTTCTTGTTTCTTTTTCTCTTTTCTTTTTGTGCACAAAGAGCACCTTTGAAAGAAACAACATTTCTGAGCAGAAAAAAAGTTTCCTGCCCAGAAAACAGTATTTTTCTTTGCAGAAAATAACATTTCTACCCAGAAAATGCTGTTTTCTTTGCAGGAAATGTCCTTTTAGTGCAGAAAATGCAGTTTTCTACATGAAAAGTGTACGGGAGGGGGCATGGAGGAAGTCCTGAATTCTGAAAACTGTGTAGTTTTCATTGACTTTCTCCAAGTGAAGAGCAAATGGTAAACTTATTTATTCATGTCTGCAAAGAAAAAAAAATATGAAGGTGCACAAGCCTGGAATATTCAAAGCTGTTCCCAAGCAGAGCTGAACAGTGTGATGTGCTTTCAGAAAGACGTTACCTCATTTTTCATTCATCCATCAATTGATCAGATGAGTGATATTGATGATGAGAATGTGAGAGATAAAAGATTAAGCTTTGGTTGAGATTTTATGGCTCTGCTGGTCTAGTTATACTTAATGCAGTGGTAGTGGCATCAAGGAGGTAAAGATGGGGAAGGAGGAGGCAGTAGCAATGGGGAAATGAAGAAGGTTAGAAGAGGGGAGATGAGGCATCCAGCTCTGAGCTGCATATTCCATGGATCTGGCGGTTGGAGAGGTTTGTGAGGTTTTACTGAAACCAAGGCACTCTGGGAGAAGTAGCTCGAGTAGGGGAATACAACAGGAGCCATGACGACAGAGATCAGGAACCCCAGTTCCCTCAAAGCCAATCATCCATTGAATGGACAGCTTGGAGAAAGATGCCTCTTCCTTCTATTGTCCAAAGGCTGCTGCTTCTTTCATTCTTCTGCAAGCAAGATTTGTCAAACCACTCACAGGAGAATGAATTTTGCAAGTCGTTTCCCACAATAGCTTCCTAAGCTATGGGTCCATCTTCCCAAAGCAACAATTTGGTTTGTCTAGTTTACTTTTACTGGGATTGGGTCTATGTTTTTTTTTCTCCATACACTGATGGAAACCAGAAATTGAAAAAAAAACACTGAATAGTTCTCATGGGCTGTGGGTCAATAATTTACATGGTGCACGGACCCCAGTTAGAATCATCCCTCCCAGAAAGAAATTTCCTTCAGACCCCTAATTTATAGCATTTATGATTGTTGTTATTGTTGTGGTTGTGTGTCTTCCAGTTGTTTCTTGCTTATGGCAACTCTAAAGTGAATCTATCATGAGGGTTTCTTGGAAGAACTTGTTCACAGTGAGGTTTGACTTTGCACTCCTCTGAGAGTGAGAGAGTGTGACTTGCCCCAACATCACCCAGTGGGTTTCCATGGCCTAGCAGGAATTTGAACCCTGGTCTCCTAGTTTCCTAGTCCAGCACTGAGACTGTTACAGTATTCTACATCTCTGAAAGGCCATTTCTGCACTAGACTGTCATAGCGCTATGATTCCACTTTCAACATCCTATGGAATCCTGGAGTTTGCAGTTTCAGGAGGGGCCAGCTGGTCCCTCCCGAAACTGCAAACCCCAGGATTCCACAGGATGTTGAAAGTGGAATCATAGCGCTATGACAGTCTAGTGTGGAAATGGCTTAAGTGTTCTAGATACAAACAATTTTCAGTGTTGAACTCTCTGCAATGCTAGACATCAGAGGAATGAAGAAAAATTTCATTGCAGGACAGAATTCTCAATTGGGAGAACAATGCCTCATTTTGCCTCACAAGTTTGGAATTCATGCTCTCTCTCTCTCTCGCTCTCTCTCTCTGTGTGTGTGTGTAAGAGAGTGACATAGCTAGCTTTCAGCTGGGAAGAGGCAGAGAAAGTTGCAAAATGACTGAAACAAACCTCTCACAAGAGACTGTTGCTGTTTATTTGCTTCCACTATACTACATGTATATTTGAAAGCAAGTGAGAATTGCAAAGATAGAATAAATTTCATTAAAAAAATCCTGTAGCGCTGCCCTTGAAACTTCCCACCACTCAGAAAAGTGGGTAGGAGCACTTCATAAATACATGAATAAATAACTGTAGTGCATCTGCTATGTAGCCTTGAATCAAGGAAGCTTTTAAGCTTCCCTTTGGATGCTAACAGAAACTTGCAGACTCGGAAAGCAAAGATGGGAATCATGCAGCCCTCCAGACATTGAACTGCTACTTCCATTACCTCTAGACCCCATAGCCGATGGTGAAGGATGCTGGCAGTTGCAGTCCATCTGCCTCTGGAGGGCTACCTGGTCTCTAGGCTGTCTTCAAGTAAGGCCCTGAGAATATGTTACTTTAAATGCATTTTAAGTGAATCTATAGTTGTTGTTTTTAATTAACAACAAGTGCAGGCAGACCTGATTCAGAATAGGGCTACAATGTGTAGTGAGAAGATATTTAACTTTTCTTTCCTTGTAGAGCAAACAGCAATGTGAAAACAGCAGCAATGATTCAGTGCCACCCCCTCCCCCATCATGTAGCAGGTGTGTTTAGAGCAGGGAAAGAAAGAATTAATTTCAGTTACCATTCTCAATTGTTAATTGCAATTGTATGTTTGTTTGTTTTTTAAGATAGTATAGCTTTGAGAGACATGTTGAAAGCAATTAGGACTCAAGGCATGGTCCTTAGCACCATGAACTGAAGACTTGTTTTTTTTTTTTGGTAGCCAAGATACTTTTAATTTGTAAATTTGACCTCTGGGGGGGGGGAATGGTTCTCATATTCATAGAGAATACTTTTCCATTTTCCTTTCTGGTATTAGATTGTCTCTTAAATTACATCTTAACGTTCTAGCAGGGCTTCAGAACTTTTTTTTCCTGTATAATCATGCTTTCTGAAATTTTTCTTTATGGCATAGGTCATAGTTTACAGACAAACTCATTTCAGTCTTTACTATTCATTTAACACTCTTTCAAGGACAGATTACTTTTTATTGATTGATTGAGTAATTGATAGTCATTCTTAATACCTGACCTAAATCAGAAAAAAAAACCCTATTAATTAATGAATAACAAGGTCATAGGAAGAATTTGTAAAGGTGATTACATAATAAGGTCGTAGAGGAGACTGGTAGAAATTCATTTGTTAAGTATATTATTGCAGTGTGTGTAAACATAATCACATATGTAACCACTTGTGTAGATGAACCTTCCAAGTGAGTAAATAAATAAATAAATAAATAAATGTTTTCCAGTTATATGGCACCTTGTGAAGATTCCAGTGTGATGAAGTTCTAGGGGTGTGGCTATCTGAAGTGCCAGTGTAGCTTTGAAGCAGGTTGCTAGGCAACCAGAATAGCACCCCAGGAGAGAAACCCAGCCCAGTAGTGTGTGAGAGGGGCTTATGGCTGAGGGAAAATGTTGTATAAAGCAAACACCTGTGGGTATTCTCATTCCTTCAGTGAGAGCCTAGCAAGCAGCTGGGGAGCAGAGCCTCTCAGTCACCCAGAGAGTGTGGCTGTTCTTGGAGGTTTAGTTCTCAGTGGAAGCCTAACGAGAGGCAGAAGAGTAATTGAACCCCAGTAGGATCTGGTCAGAGAGTGTGATCTTGACCGGGGTTTAAGCCTTTGTGGGAGTCTCGCCAAAGTGCTGTTATATGATAACTGTGCCTTTCATGCAAGCTAAAGCTATAATTGAACTATTCCTGAGCAGGGAATTAACTTCTAATACTGTCTGATAAGTGCACTGAACAAATGTATCAACATTGAACTGCATATGAACTCTAATATGTTACCTTATTATCTTAATAAATGTTACAGTTTATCTTTGTAAATGCTGACTCAACTTGAGTTGTCTACAGTAATAAGTAACCCAGAAAAAACACTACCATAAAATTAAGTGGTTCTGAATAAACATTGAAAAATCTCACCCTTTTACTCAAAGGTGGTGTTATGGAGGGCAGGCAGAGTTGTGTGGAAAAGACAGGGCACCTTATCAATCTCGGAACTGCCACACTCTTCTGGGAGAATTAAGGGTCTCTCACATTCAAGCACTTTCTTTTTGTGGCTGTTTTAACAATCCTATTATTATCACCATATCAGGGGGAGAGGTTGAGGCCTACTTAAGTTAATGGTCAATTCATCATGATCCATGACCCAGCCCCTGAGCCATGATAGCTCACTATGGCCATTTCTACACTACACTGTTCTAGTGCTATTATTCCACTTTCAACATCCTATGGAAACCTGGGGGTTGTAGTTTAGGGAGAGGCATTTAGAATTCTCATAGAGCTCTTTGGCCTCAGTAAACCACAAGCCTCAGAATTCCATAAGATGTTGGAAGTGGAATAATAGCACTGTAACAGTATAGTGCAGGAGTGGCCTTTAACTCAACTCCCAAATATAAATCTGTGGAAACTTGAGAATGGAAAAATTATCTTTATCAAATGGCAGATTGATAAACAAAATTGGTTTACTGAGTAGTTTTATGCAAATGAGCCAGTCATCCCATTGTCAAAACAAGAGGAATTACTTTTAGAGATGATGTGAGAAAATCATCTCTGTTCTTCAAAAACTGACACATTTCAAAACACAAAGATCTTTGATGGACTACATCCTCTCTCTTTAATTCCTTCAAAGACAAATTAAGCCTCCTTTCTCTTTTCTGTTCTGCTGTGCTGCATCTAATGCATCTAATTGCCATCTAAAAATGAATAATGCAGTCATTGGGAAACAATTTGGAGCAAACCTCACCACATGTGGCACACAGCCTCCATCAATGTGTGGTAGCCTACAAGGACATTGCTAACATTGCTAACATAAATGCTAAGCATTTGTCTGTATGAGTCAACAGGAAGCTTATCAAATACTAGGTTGGTCTGGGTGGGACATGTTGTTAAGCCTGCTGTTACTAGATCATAGGATGTTCAAGCTTGTTTCTGCAAAGAAACTTAAGGCCATTTCTGCACTAGGCTGTTATAGTGCTATTATTCTATTTTCAATATCCTATGGATTCCACGGGTTTGCAGTTTAGGGAGGGCCCAGAATAACAGTGCTATTACAATTAGTGCAGAAATGGTCTAATTAAATGGAGACAAGGAAAATCCAACTCTCCTTAAAAGCAGAGGGCAGGAAGACAATACAAGTAACATTTGTTAGTGTGTTTGGATATAATTCCTCTTATTTTGGGCCCCAGGATTTTTCTTTGATCAATAAGAATCTTTATTTAGGATCCTGTGATGTTTGTCTTCTAATTTATTCAAATTAATAATATGGTATAATATGGTCCATCATGCCCTGGACATCAGGGGATAACACCTGCCCACTCTTGTCTGTTTGTGCAACCCTAGGGAAACACTAAAAAAAGAAAATTATTAAGCCCTGAAGGTGGGAGTGGGGCTTCCATACCTGGTTTGTGCATTTGAGCTGACAGATAAAAAACTGTGCAGCCCTTGTTTAAGAAGGGGGATTGGGGAGCTATGAGCTTACCATACCAAATTCAATGGGGCTTTTGGTTTTGTTTTGGATGGTAATGATGACCAAGTATCCTAAACCTACAGACTTGTGTTTAGCATGTTTCTCTAAGTCACTCTAGATGCAAAACAGCACAAAGCATGATGAGTACTTTTTTTTCTTTGCTCTAGTAACACCATTATTCCCCTTTTCACTTTCAGTTTGAGACATGTCCCAAGATCATTAACACATAAATCCTTCAAGTGTTCAAGATATACTCTCTCATACCTGATTGTGGGCTTTGTTTGGGGATTTTGGCATCTGCTGGAGGGCTGGAGGTGGGGCGTATACGCTGGCTGGCAGAGTTATGGATGCTACTAGGGATGGCTGCTGAGATGTTCTTCCGAGGTTTATCCTGTAGCCACATGGGGGATGCTTCGAAGGCCTGCATCCGTCGGGAGTGGCTGTTTGCGTTGACTTTGAGATAGGCCTGGGCTTTGTATTCCTGTAGGTCTCCATAATTGGCATCGGTCACCCTGCACTCATACAACCCTTCATCCTTTTTCCTGACTTTTGAGATCTGCAACTTGTGGGAGATGTCGTTCCCTTGTACTTTCACTGTCTGCAAAAGTTCAAGAAAGAAGATATCAGGCATTACATTCAGTAAATGCCCCAACAATTTGCATTTGTAGAAGGTCCAACTGCTGAAAGTTTGTTTCCCTTCTCCCTACCTTAAAGAAGAATGATTCAGCTAACAGTTGATCAGGGATCTGAAGTTAATTAAGGAAAGCATGCCACCCATCCACTGACCCCATGATTATGTCCAAGTGGATTGTGCATATGTCTGTGGGTTTGTCATGTGTATTTGCATGTGTTGCGGGGAGGGCAATGGAGAATAGTATGATGGTGGCATTATTGCAACCTGTTCTAAATTACCTTGAGTATCATTCAATCAAAAGCTGTGTATAAGTATTTGAAACATACACAAAACAAACCAACCATTCTGGCAATATATTTACAATACAATATAATATAATAAAACATTTGTATTTGTATTTGTTTCAATTTAACCAGTTTATGGACCATTTATTGTATGGTAGCTGGAAGAAAATCTTGAAGCAGTTCTTCAGTGGTCAAAACATTTTACTTACAATATCTGTATTTCTTATATCAGCTTGTAAATTTGCCTCCTACGATTATCTCCAAACTGCAGAGAGAGAGTTAGTAGTTTTGAGAGAGGGTGCTGTGTAAAATGTAAAGAGTATAAAAGGACAGTAAAGATAATGTGCATGTTGTCAAAATGGTGGCTGGTATGACAGAAACAGGCAGGCAAAAGTCCAGGCAGAATGTCTCTATTCAGCTTTTCATTGGCTGCATGCCTGTAAGTCTATGCAGTAAATCAGATATAGCAGTTGAAAATTGCTGGTGGGGGAGATTAAAAATTATGCATGTCATTCCAATTAACTACTGATGATTGGATAGTGGCAGCTAACAGGATTTTTGCATAAGAGCTTTTGAGTAAGAGCCTTTTTCTTGGTTTTTTTTTCCCTGATGAGCTCTGACAACTTTGAATTTTAGCAGTGATATTTTTGCTTGCTGGCAACCAGTCTTAACCTACCCCAAGTAAATTATCATTCCTATACACATCAATCCAGGAATAACTTCAGGGTTACCATTCCAATGACTATATTCTCGAGATATCACAAATCTGAAAAGTGAATGTCCCCATCTACAACTCGCACTCTTAGCATCTGTTCTGCATCAATTCTTTGCAATATGTCCTTAGGTGAAGAAATGAGTGTACAGAATATCACCCTTTGAAATCAGCAAAATCTGTGTTGATTAAATTTGGCAGCACAGCACTTATGGTATTCTCCTCTCATTCACATCCTTATTCTAATCTAAAATTTTAATGAAGTCTTTAAAATCAAAATATGACATCCCTTCACAAATTAATCTACTTCTTCAATTAAACCTTCTTTTAATTAGAATGCCATATTGGACCACAGAGCATTTAAATCACCAAAGCCTAGTCCAAGTAGTTATGACCAAGGTTCGAACAATATATGAAATGAGAGATGTATTATTAGAATATCCTGCATTAAAATTCATAAGAATTACAATAGCATCTGTGGGAGGAAAATCTGATTTCCATAAGGATAGAAAGAATATTTGATAGTTTTTTAAAAAGTGGTTAAAAATATGTTTTTCAACTGTTGAGAAACTCTGATGAGAAGGATTCTGGACTGATGAGAACCCTCACAGTTTGGGGCTTATTCTGGCCAAAACGTGCATGTAATTGTTTTCTGCAGCAAGCAGTAATTTCTACTCAGGAAACAGCATTTTCTGCATCAAAAAATAATATTTCAACACAGAAATATTAATTCCTGTGCAGAAAATTTTGTTCTCCATGAAGAAAAAGGCTGTCATTGGAGATTTGTTCTGCATAAAATTCACATGATATATTTGCAGATAATACAGCACTTTAGGTGCAGAATGTCCGTGTACAATTGATGTTCTGTGTAGGAATTAATATCATTATATTCCCTCTGCATCCCCCTTCCAGGTCAAAGAGTGGTTAGGAGATTTTTAGCTAGAAAATGTTATGCAAGGATATTGCAATGCTTTTTCCTAGGATCTGATCCCTCTGGCTGCTAGAGAAAAAACAGAAAGCATTCATCACATATAAATTTATTAGAATTAACTTTGTCTTGTTTCCTTCTCAAAGCAACAAGTGTTACAATATAATATTATGCGTTTATTCAGACACTGCACTGAGGTTCTAAACAAGTATGCATGGAAAGGCTATCTTCTCCGATTGGTTTCAGTGAGTGGTACACACCAATCATTTTCATGTTATGTGGCAGTAAATTTCACTATAGTCTAAGATGCATTCCCTGCTCAGTTTGGCTTGGATTTCAACTTTAGTTCCATTAGACATTAATACAGTTTATTTCACTGATGTTTACATCCATGTAAGAGAGGCTAGGACTGCACTCCAAACACATAAATCAAGAGAGTTATTTTTCTAACACAGTTTTCTTCTCCTATGTATATTATATCCCATCTGCACGTGAGAAAGTAGGCAATGCAGAAAGGGGATCAGCATATTAAGGATCTCATGCGGTGAGCAATAATATTGAGCAAGGGAAGGTGAAGATAGGAATAAAAATAGTAGCCATCCATGACAACATGCTCTCGGTACTCACACTTATGCCACATATTCTAACTCTATATTTGACCTGAATAACTCCAAATAGAAATGGGACATCTCAGGGACTAACGTGAGATTTTCAGGATTTTGTCATTTTAGGGATGTAAATCTTTGGAAATTTCCCCTTCAGATGCAAGAATGAATAATTTTATCATCTTTATCTTTGTTGCAAGAAAATAATCAAAAACAATGCTGTTTTCAAAGGCTAGCTGCAATTTTGGACTTATGCAAAAATATATGGGTTTTCTGTGCAGAAAAGAGCATTTTTTGTTCAGAAAATAACACTGAAAATGCTGTCCTGTGTGCAGTAAACTTGTTTTCTGGACAGAAGATACAATTTTTGGTACAAAACAGATGTGCATCTTTTTTATAAGGATAAAGGCCCGTAAGTTCCATACAGTACTTGCCCATCTAGGATTCTCCTCATCAGGTTTTCTGACATGCAAGAAACCTTTTGAATATTCTTTCCACCCCTGACTTTTTCAGGGTTTTATGAAAAAGATGAAGCAATAACCCTAAATTTCTTTACTTTCTTTCTGTCTCAAAGTTTTTTGCCTTTTGTTTAGTACAACAGATGAATTGCTTCCTATAAAACAGAGCAGTAAAATTTTACGTAAGATTTTCTTGGCTTTGAAAAAAGATAGTCGGTTGAAATTTGTCTCACATGTTGCATACTACTATTCATTTCTTTTTTTTCTGAATATTAGTTTGAAATGTGATGGTTTGAGCATTGGACTAGAACTCCACAAGACAAGGGTTTGACTCTTCAGCCACGGAGGGTTACCTTAGACAAGTTACATTCTCTCAGCTTTAGAGGTGAGGGAAATTCCCCTCTGAATGAATCTTGCAAAGAAAATCCTGTGTTAGGGTTGCCATAAGTCAGAGTTCCAAAGTTTTGGTGGAGCCAAAAATCAACTGGGCTCTAAAGTCCACCTCTGCTTTATGTCTGCTGTGGTGTGTGGGGCAGGTAGGTTTAACTCTCCCTTTCAAGTTAACACAATGGGAATGAACTCCCCACATGAACACACAATTGATCTTCATGGATCAGCTAAGAAGCAAGGCTTACAAAATGTTCATGTATATAAGTACAGTGTGTGTGTGTGGCAGTGAATGTGTGAGAGAGAATAGGTTGTGAGAGATTGTAAGTATATATTGGGAAATGCCGTGTGTATTTCAGATAGAGGGCAGGTATAAAAATGCTGGGGGAAATGTGACATTCTATTCTTGTTTTTCTGACAGTGGCTCACATTTCTACTTCTTCTTCACACACAAGCACCAAAATGCAACCAATTTAGCAAAAGCTTACACACTTAGTTTTTAGTACAACTCCCAAAGCCTCCTAGCTAGCATGACCACATGCCCTACTGGCTGGTGATTTTGACGGTTTTAATCCAAAAAAGTAATTTTTCTAAGCCTTGATTTTAGCAACCAGCAAGGCAAAATTTGCAGAGGACGATTTCATATAACTTGCATACCTCAAACTCTGAGAAGAGGAGGATTAAAATAATGCTTGGCAAACATTAATACATGGCTGGTGGGCAGCATTTCTTTTCATGGCTCAATTTCTGCAAGCAAGATTTAGTAAAAGAACATCTGGAATAAAACTATAATTCCAGGTTCTAGCCCTGATGTTTCTACTTCTCTCCTTTATTTAGTTTTACCATGTGTTTTCCACAGAGTTCCATATCATTTTGAAAATAACAATCCTACATTATTTTAATTGCATTGCATCAGGTAATAAAAGAATATTGAAAGCAGCTTTTATATGCTTCCCATTTCTTGCTGTCTCTCTCTCTTGCCCTCTCTCTCTCCACGTATATATGTATGTGTGTCTATGCACACACACACACGTGCATTTATATATGTGTCTGTGTATGTTTGTGTGTGTGTGGTATATATATATATATATAAATATACATACATACATATACAGATCTGAAAGTGTTTTTTTTTTAAGTTGGAAAGTCTGAAGTACGAATCCAAGAAAAGAAAAAGTTCTTTATTCTAGCAAACATATTGTACAAAATTGTTCTTTTGCTGTGTGCTTTCAAATCATTTTCAAGTCATGAGGGTTTCTTGGAAAGACGTATTCAGGGGGAGGATTTGCCTTTGCCTTGCTCTGAGGCTGAGAGACTGTGACTTGTCCATGGTCTCCTAATGGGTTTACATGGCCAAGTGAAGATTCAGACCCTGGTCTCTAGAGTCACAGTCCAACGTTCAAACCAGTACATCACGATGGCTGTCATACAAAATTATTTAATGGAAATTCTCAGTCCTTACATACTTCTGGCTGATGGCTTAAAAATATTGACCTGTCTCATATGGTCAGCATTATGCACATTACTATGATCTTTTCTTACTGGGGTGATTGGGCTGCAGTTTTGGCTATACAGTGTAAACCATAGACTCTAATAGGGCCATAGAGGTTGTAGAGATGTGCACTCTCTGGATGACTTCATCAAAAGTTCAAGAGAGCCTAGAGCCCCAGGAGCTTGCTGCATCTTAGAGTAGGTTGGGCTCTCCACATGGGTCCCATGGGATCAGTGAAGAGGGTGCAAATGAGAGAGACATGAAGGAGGGGAATGTTTAAAAGTCTTTAGGCCCCAGCACACTGCCAGTGATGTTATCAATACTGTACCAAATGCCAGAAAACTTGCTGATTCGTATATGACCATAGATGTGATGTTGATTACTATACGGGTGTCCAGTGGATCTGCAGATATCTATTTGTGGATGTGGATGTGGATGTGTGTGTTGATGTGTTGCTTGAAAATTAACTTGGAAAAGTTAATTTTTGTACTACTGCTCTCAGAATGCCAATGGGCATGTTGGTTGAGAGATTCTGGGAGTTGTAGTGCAAAAAAACAACTTTTCAAAGTTCTGGTTACAAACGTAATCAGGTAAAAATGTGGAAAAGAGTAGGGGAAGCTAAAACCTAACAAATTCCAGAAACAAAGCAACTGAAATTAGGAGTTATAATATCACACTATGTATAATTTTTTTTAAAAAAATTATATATACATATATATATATATACATACACACACACACACACATATACACATGGAAATTTACTAATGTAAATGAACAGACATCACTTGACTTTATTCTTCCTTATTCTTCCCTATCACTGTCATTTGTCTTTGGAAGGACTAGCACATCCTTTAAAGATTCAATTCATCTTCAGCAGTTGCCTCCAATAAGGCCCTTACATTTCAGGGACCGGAGGTCTCCCCACAGGACTTCAGTTCTTTTTATTATATTATTGTATTTTCTATATTATATATTTTATGTAATGTTTCATTGATTTAATTATTGTATATGATAAATTAGCAAATTTTCTAATATATATATATATATAAAATAGTTTTTTAAAAGATTTTATACATAGTTTGATATTATAACTCCTAACTTCAGTTGCCTTGTTTACGAACAGGCTCACCCATATTTAAACTCTTTAATAATGGAAAACACACATTTCATTCCAATTCCATTCTTAAGTGATTTTCTCTGGGATGAACATTACATCTCCTCAATGACATTATCTTTCAATAGTGGTGGGATTGTGTGCCCCATATGACAAGCGGCTGTACAGGTCAGACAGGCTTTTGCTGAGGACCAGACTATATGTGCCAAATGGCTACTGGGCAATAGCACTTGTTGTGGGGCGGGGGACATTGGCAGAGGATCTCTCAGAGACAATGGCAGTGGCACCATAGCTAACACTTGTCAGTACTACACAGAAGGAATCACAGTAACCCCCTTTTTAGTTTTTTAATATAAAAACCCTATGATGAGACAATCAAAATGAAACAAGAGATTGTAACAGAAGCAGAAACTCCCAGTTCAGATGACACACAATGAGCCACTGGGGTTCAGCAGAAGACAACTATGAGTAGCACTGTAGCTAATGTTGCAGCTGGACTCAAGCTGAAAAGACATTCTGCTCTTGATGTGTTCAGAGTTGAAGGGAAACTCCAGAGCTACACAACACATATTATAGGAACATGGAATGTGAGAATCATGAATCGGGGAGGCTATGTATGGTAAAACAAGAAATGAAATGTATAAACTTTGCAATGCTTTTGGGTGAGTGAGCTAAAGTGGACAAGAATGAGACATTTTGAGTTAGGTAAATACACAGTGCTTTACTCTGGAAATGAAAATCTAAGAAGAAATGAGGTGGTATTAATAGTGAATAAAGGTAGTAAAAGGATATAATGCAAAGTTTGACTGAATTATATAAATAAGACTTCAAGGAAATATAATATCAATATAACCATAATTCAAGTTGATGCTCTAACTACAGAAGCAGACAAAGAAGAAACTGAAAGATTCTATGCTGGATTCCAGGACGAAACTGATCACACACCAAAACAGGACTTCTTATTAATCACAGGTGTTCAGAACACAAAAGTAGAATCAAAGACTATAGGAAAACTTGGCCTGCAATCAAGAAATGAAGGAGAGTGACTGATTGAATTTTGCAAGGCCAACAGTTTGCTCACTGCTAACACATTCCTCAAGCAACCCAAGGGGTAACTGTATACATGGACATCACTGATGGTAAATATAAAAATCAAACACATCACAAAACTGGAAGCAGAAGATTGAGAAACTTCATTCTCTCTGCAGAAAATGGACTAGGAGCCAATTGTGGCACAGACCATGAACTGCTAAAAATCAATCTAAGATTCTGGGCTGAACCCAAAAACATTGTCAGGAAGGAATGTAAAATGTCACTATCTACAGCGAAAAAGAAAAAGAAGTTTAACTGGATGACAGATGAAATACTTCAAGCAATTAAAAAAATGATGAGAAGCAAAAATAAAAGGGGTCAGAAATAGAGTAAGAATCCTGAACAAAACTGTTCAGTGACTTGTGTGCAGAGACAAGGAGAACTACTATAATAGTCAATGGAGAGAAAAGAAGATGAAAACAGAAAAGGAAGAATAAGAAACCTCTTCCACAACAGCCGAGGAATCAAAAGGAAATTTAAATCAAAGAGGGAGATACCCTATGATCATCAGGGAACATATTACATGAACAAGTAAGAATAAAAAGATAATATAAATGATACACTAAAGAACTATATAAAACTATATAAAAGGATGACAGATTCATTTAAGGATGAACCATTTTCAGATGAACCCTGAATTTTAGAAACTGAAGTAGAATCTGCACTTGAGAGAAATAAATCACCAGGAACAGTTGGCATACCAATAGAGCTGCTTCAATCTACAGAGACAGAAACTACTCTAGTTCTAACTAAAATCAGTCAACAAATATGGAAAAGAAAAGACTGGCCCGCAGATTGGAAACACTCAATATACATTCTAGTCCACAAGAAAGAGAACACTAGGGATTGAAGTAACTGCAATATCATTGTATTAATCTTCCATGCAAACAAAGTGATGCTCAAAATTCCACAACAAAGACTTTTACCATGTACAAAGTAAGAAATACCAGATATTCAAAGTGGGTTCAGGAAAGGAGGAGGCACTAGGATCATATTGCAGACATATGCTTCATAACATAGTGCACCAAAGAACTTCAGAAGACAATCAGTCTAAACTTTATAGATTATAGTAAAGCTTTTGATTGTGTAGCTCATGAAAAACTTGGGATCACTCTTAAAGAAAGGGGTGTGCCACAACCTTTGGTTGTCCTGATACTTAACCTGTTCTCTGGATAAGAGGGTGCCACCAGGACAGAATACAGAGAAATGGAATGGTTTCCAGCAAGAAAGTCGGGCAAGGCTGAGTTTTATCACCCTATCTGTTTAACTTGGATGCTGAACATACATGTAAAGAAGGATTATGGGGGCATAAATATTAGAGAAAGGAACACCAACAGCTTAAGATATGCAAATGACACTATACTACTGTTAGAAAATAGCAAAAACTTGGAAGAATTACTGTAGAAAGTCAAGGAAGAATGTGCAAAGGCAGGTTTATGGTTGAACATGAATGAAACAGAAATAATGACCACAGATTATTTACATAATTTTAAAGAAGATGATGATGGGATTGAAGTAGTTCAAGATTTTCCATACCTTGGTTCAGTCATTAAACAGAATGGAGACTGCAGTCAAGAAATCAAAAGAAGACTAAGACTTAGATGAGCAGCTATGAAAGATGTAGACAAGACCCTGAAGTGTGAAGTTATATTATTGAATACTAAAGTTAGGACTGTCAATATCATTCTATTTCCAGCTTCTAGTATGGTTCTGAAAGCTGGACAGTAAAGAAAACTGATAGGAAGAAAATCAACACATTCAGAATGGGGTCATGGAAAAGAGTTCTACGAATATACTGGAGTGCCCAAAAGATAAACAAATGGGTTTTAGAGCAAATCAAGCCTGAAGTCTTCCTAGAAGCCAAGATGACTTAACTGAGGCCCTTTCCACACGGGCATACTGCCCGCGCTAGGGCAACCTCCCCAGGAGGTCTTCTACACCACGAGGCGCGTGAGGGTGGTTCACAAATGGGAGGTTCTGAACCTCAAACCGCCCTCGCGCGGCCACGGGGGTGGCACTACGAGTCTTATAAAAACCACTTCTCAAGTGGTTTTTATGTGACTTGCGCGCGTTGCCCCGTCACCACGCCCCATTTAGAACTGCAGGGACACGTTAGTGCATCTCTGCAGACCTGCACGGGGGCAGGCTTCTGGCTGGCGCGCTGCCCTGATTGGCAGAGAGCCGCTGGAAGCCGGCAGCCGCCATTTTGGGTGCCGCTGAAAGCCGCCGAAATTTGCCGCCGTTTGGAGTGGCAAACGCGCGCTCCCCGCGGAGATGGAGTAACCCGTTTAGCGGTAAGATCCATCCCTGTGTGCGCCCCCCCTTTTACCCGCCCCACGTGTGGAAAGGGCCTGAGACTGTCATACTTTGGACATATTATGAAAAGGCAGGACTCACTAGGAAATAATGCTTGGAAAGTTAGAAGGCAGTAGGAAGAGAGGAAGACCACATCAAAGATGGATAGACTCAATTAAGGAAGCCACTGTCCTGAGTCTACATGTCCTAAGCATGTCCACAGTGACTTGAAGGTCTGTCATTTACCACTGTGGTTGTGTGCCTCTAAGTTGTTTCTGATTTATGGTGACCCTAAGGTGAAACTATCATGGGGTTTTCTGAGGCTGAAGGTGTGTGACATGCCCAAGGTCACTAGGATCTCCATAAGTTGGTCATCTTGACAGCAGTTAACAAGAAAGCATTACTATAGGAACTGCAACCCATACATGATAGCCTGAATGTCTAAAATAATT
This sequence comes from Iguana delicatissima, assembly GCA_948472985.1. Taxonomy (NCBI): domain Eukaryota; kingdom Metazoa; phylum Chordata; class Lepidosauria; order Squamata; family Iguanidae; genus Iguana; species Iguana delicatissima. The sequence continues at coordinate 56,033 of CAOKZL010003223.1, read as the reverse complement.
GGCTATCACATATCATGTATTTAAAAAGGCAAATTCAAATATATTTAGCTTGTCTCTTGGTCATTATATTAGCTGATTTAAAGGCTATGGTTATGTGAATTCTCTGAGAACTATTCAATGATGTTATTTACTTTTTTTTTTACTTCTCTTAAAATTCTAAGGTGTTTTGCATAAGAAATACTTTTCTCCAAACATCAGAGTGGTCCCTATGTTATGTTTACCATCCAGCATGGAAATTTATGTCATAAACACAACGTGCGCAACATTCAGTTGATAAAGAATCAGGGTTGATTGAGTTACACCCCATAACAAATTGGCAGTAAATGTGTTGTTTGTGGATGAAGCAGAATTAGTCCTGAATAAAACTATGATATGCCAAGAACTGAAAGCAGGTTCTAGTGATCAAAGACACAGAGGTCTTAGTCTGTACCAGCATAAAAAACATGCAAGAGAATCCTGTAGTGCCTTTGAGACTAACTGGGAGAAAGAAATTTCTAATGATTTTTCATGGAGTCCATTCTATCAGATACTGGTTCTACCAAGTTCTAGACAAGAGCTAGACAGCTGGAGCCCTGTGGAGACCTTGGAGGGCTGCACTTTCCACAAAAAGTTTCTGATCCCCAAACCCCGTAGATGATGTGGAAAGGTAATTTAAGCATATTTCACCCCTGGCTTGTATGAGGCCTATGAGAGGCTTGTTTTACATCAAGAAGTGATCTAGGCATCAACATCTGGGTCACTTCCTGATATCAAACATGGTGGAATCACCCCCCACATCCCTAGAGAGTATTTGGGAGCAAGGTTTTTTCAAACTTTTCCTTCAAAAGACTTTTTGAACCTTGAGGGGCCTCAGGGCCATATGTGGCCAATCTGATCACACTTCCCCATCCTAGACCTTACCTAAGAAATTTTTACCACATTATAAAGTACAGTTGTATTATCCTTGGTATGAGATGGGCTCAAACTTTTATGCATGTGCCACGAGATGTCATGAGCCCAGGGGACATCTCTTTCTGTGATAGGAGTTATGGTATATGGGCAAGTTTCCAGTGCACTGTGGCATGAATGAAATCCTGTGCACATAGCTGTTGGGGCACCACAAGGAGAATTCTTTGACTAGGTTGAATTGTCAACAAAGAGTCAGCACAATACACCTAAGCTAACAACAATCTGTATATATATATATTGTTTGCAGATTGCAGGGATGTGTACAATCCCATGAACAATTAAGGATACTTTTTTTTAAAAAAAAAAAATTGGTTTACTGCACCCAAAAAGAAAGCTCCAAAATTTTACTTCAGGAGAAAAGCAGCACAGTTTTACTGGCCATTCATCCACAAGGGTATACAGAACCCAGAAAGAGACAATTAAAAAACAGACTACATCTTTTAGGAATGCAAGATATTTATCTACATCTAATGCAATATTTTATCCCAAAGGCATGGATAAAGGCATAGTTAAGTGAATGACATTAATATGTCTGTTGCTCATGGGTTTTGGGATAGTTGCTAATTAAAAGGAGCAAAGCAACTGGAAAACAATTTAGAATGTAACAGCAGTCTATATTTTGACACATACTTACGCTTATCTTTGTTCCATCATTGTCCAAATCTCTTTCTGGTAATAGTTCCACCTGTTGGAGAACAACACAGCTGTTTTTCATATCCCAGCTAAGACATCCCAGGTACAAAGATCAAAGTTCTTCCTCTCTCTCTTTTCAATTGTTCTCTTGTAGCTCCCCACGCTTTCCATCAAGCCTTGATCTGATTTCTCCTTAGCTCTAATATCAGCTATGTCTGCTAAGGGCTGACTCTCAGATAGCTGGGATATGGTTTGGACCAAGAGGATTTACAGGTGTAGAATGCTAGCAACACAGACTTCCTTGTGAGGGCTGTTGAATTGGTGAGGTTGGTATTCTTGTCAACGGTAAAAGGCTGATCATCCTTACAGGTAGGGTACTTTCACACTACTGAATTATAGCACTATGATTCTACTTTAAATGGCAACATCCTGTGGAATCCTGGGATTAGCAGTTTAAGGAAGGGTATTGAGAATTCTCAGCCAGAGATCTCTAGTGCCCCACCAAACTACAAAACCAAGATACCACAGGATGCAGCCATGACAGTTAAAGTGGAAAAATAGCATTATAATTGTGCAATACGAATGGACTCTTAATTATTAAATGTTTTTTTAATGAAATCACTCCAGAAATCTATAGGCTCTAATATATGTCTGTCCTACTTCCCATAGTTATTTTGGTCTATGTATCACAAAATGTGATTGTGCACTAGCTCAAGTTGTCTTCTAAGGCAGGATTAGCCAACTTTTTACGTTATAGGTCTTTTAACAACCAAGGGAAGCAACAGCTAAGTGGAATCTCCATTGTCAAAGGCAGTACTCCACTGATTGTCAGAGGTCTGGACAAACAGCAGGGGGTTATCACTATTGGGTGCTCAAGGAAATCAACTTTTGGTCTAATTTAGTCATGCTGCTGCAGATCATAACTGATTCGTTCAGGATATGAACTTGCCCAATTCCTAGCGTAGTAATCTATTACAAATGGAATGCCAATACTTTGATTGTGTTTATAGCACAGGTTGTAAAATTTTGATTCTGTACATGAATGGAAGATATTTTTAATCTAAGATTATCATTTGATCACTAATACAGATTGTCCTTTTGGCTTCTCACAGCATCATGACAGTTAATTGTCTCCAAAAGGTGATCTTTAACATTCTTTAACATTCCATATATGCAAGCTTGTCAGAGTTTTGGAAGCTTTGGAACAAGGGAGGTGTATGATTTATGACCAAATATATCCCCCTTTTGACTAGCCTAGAGTATATATTGAACCCTACCTATATTCCTTGAGATAGCCTTTTCTCCCAACTTTTAATTTAGAAAAAAAGATTTATCTTGTATTGAGGAAAAAAATACTCCTGATTATGCAATCCCCTGCCTCATATTGAATTAGATACCCTTGTACCCACAACCAGAATAAAGAGATAAGATATATACAGGTTGGATGAAGCAGAACCACAAACATATTTAACTACATCAATTGTTAACAACAACAACAACAACAACAACAACACCTTGAAACACTAACCCTGCATACTTATGTGCAGGAGCTATCTGACACTAAAAGCCTTCCTATAATTTAAGGCAATACTGATCCATTTCTAAGCTGGAGGTTGGCCTGTCACTATGCTCTCTCCTATGGTCATAAATTTTCAGGAGGTGAAGGAACTTTCCTTAGTCAATCCTCTTCCTGACAAGCCACCATGACTCTGTGGGCAAGACTGGTTGTCTCAAAGAGAATACTTACCTAGTTCCTGTGTCCCTGACTCAGTCTTAAAAACCTTTCATCCTGTTAGATGTTTTCCAGAATTCTTTCTCACTTTACTTATCTGTTTTACTCTTTTTTCTCCTGCAAAACATTACCTATGTGATTAGCAGTGGCTGCTGATGGCTTCCATATCAGCAGATGTGTGAATTCACTCTGAGTTTTAGTCAGAACTTCAAAAAGATTTCAAAGGTGCTGAACCATCCCTCCAAAATGGATTCAGCACCTTGTACAGTTTGGCCATTTCCACATGGGCATATTGCCCACGTTAGAGTGACCTCCCCAGGAGGTCTTCTTCACCGGGGTCTGCACTAGAGCAGTTAAGAAAAGTGAGGTTCTAAACTTCAAACTGTTGTAGCGCAGATCCGGGGGTGGCGCTGTGAGTTTTATAAAAACCACCCTCAAAAGTGGTTTTTATAAAACTTACCCGTGCTGCCCCGTAGCAGCCCCCGGTCAAGAACTGCAGGGACGCGGCAGCACGCCCCTGCGGATCTGCCCGGGGGCGGGCTTCCGGCTGGCGCATCATCCTAATTGGCAGAGCACCACCGGAAGCCGCTGGCCGCCATTTTGGGTGCCGCCGGGAGCCGCCGAGCGCTGCCAAAATTCGGTGGCATTTGGAACGGCGGATCCGGGCTCGTCAGAGGGACGGAGCAACCCGCTCTCAGGTAAGCTCCGCCCCTGCGTGCGCGGCCCCATTTCGGCCCCCCCATGAGGAAAGGGCTTTTCTTTACATTTTAGAGGAAAAGCTGGACTAGAGACAATCACTGCCCACTGACATGGAAATCACAGGCTGTTCCTAGTAACTGTTCTATCCCTAGCTAATCATAGTTTAGCAACTTTATTAATTCTCAGTATAGCTGTACTTTGCTAGGCAAATCTGGCAAAAAAAGAAAAAAAGAAAGAAATAGTACCTATACAACTATATCTATATATACCTATAACTACAGCTATAGCTATACAACTATATAGGAATATCTATATAACTATATCTACATATATGTCCTAGTTAGCAGTCAGCTAATCTTGCACTGTGCCCTAAGCCAGTTGGGTGAATGTCAAGAGAAAGCAGGAGATTTTTCATGTTAATTTTAAATGGCCATTTTTGCTCCCCAAAATCTCCATATTAAATGGAAGTATGATAGCTTCAGATAATCTTTACTGGACAGCATGGTAATAACTAGTCAAAATTACACCTATTAATCCCATTTATTATTTGATGGATTGGTGGCAAAAAGCAAAAAAGGGCATGGGCTCCACCACTGCTCAGGACTTTCCTGACTTCCTATCAGTCCTTCTAGCTACTAATGGAAGGCTTTCCTAATAAAGCCTTGGGAGAGAAAATAGCAGCAACACAGCAGGAAAGAAACATGTATTATATTGTAATGTAATATAATGCTGTTGTAAACCCACTCCAGAAAGCAAGGAGGCAATTCCCATTCCCAGGAACACCTTCCTGTCAAAAAATATTCTGTATAGAGTATAACCAAATAGGTCCAAAGTCCACGTGTTTCTGGGAGGAGGGAGGGAGTCGTCATATGTGTTTGGGAAGGGAGGGGGCAGAGAATTATCTGAGCAGAGGAAGAGAAGGATGGCTTGATTATCTCTGAATACATGACTCACTCTCATAAATCTCCTACCACAGAGAGTTCCATCTCATCATGAAAAGCAATTTGGATAATTATCTAATCCTTAGCACACTGGAAGGGGCCAACCTTATCACATTTGCTATCTCTGAAATTGATTGTGTGAATAACTTGTTAAGAAGGAGAAACCTGGTTCCATATTTATGCATTTACTCATGGCTATATGAAACATTAAGTTCACTAAGGGTAGGTACCAGTTTCAAACTAACACAGGGCCCAGAGTTGCAGAAAATTCTGAATGGTATGTGTTTGGCTACATAATTTTAGGCATCTGCCCTCCCTGTATCTATTACAGTACGAACTCCAGACCATCTGGCTTTCTGTCCCACTCAGAATGGATCTATATTAGCATTCTCATGAAATGTATGTGGAAATTATGGTTCACCCTGTAATATCTCCTACTGAATGACATATAGAGGTGAAGGGCCCATTCCTTGAAGAAAATCAAGAGAAGGAATGGAGAATCAAACTAGATATGTTTTTACACATGCTTAGTCCTAGTATGCAAGATGGTAGTGGTGGTGGTCCTCTTCCTCTTCCTCCACTTTTTTTCTAGTAGGTGGAGAGGGAAAACAAGATCAGGTCCATGGCACTAGGTGGAAAAGAATGTTAGTTCTTTTCTCATATGTGATCTCAATTGGACTTCCCCACAAGCATCTGCTATCTGCAATTTTGCACTGCAAATAGAAGCCATAGAAGACAGGGCATTTCCAGGAATACCACAGGGCATTCCTGTGGCACCATCTATGCCTGATCCAGTCCTCCATCTCCACCTGCTTGTTATTTTTTTAAATGATAGTTTGCACATCAGGGGCAACCATTGCTGATACAACAACCAGAGAATAAGGAAGTACCTGCGCAGAAGCCATAGCAGTGAATCTTCCAAGGAGAAATTGCTATAGAAAGACAATATATAATCCAGGGGTTCTGCCTCAGAGCAGAACTCACATGCTCAGCCTGCCACCTATAGGCTGAAAAGCATCCTTTCCTGCCACAGCTAGTCAGTGTTCTATAGCCTGAGTGGGAGCTAATCTTCAATGATTGTCATTGCTGACAGTCTTACAAGACTGGAGGACCTTTCCAAACAACACATCAGGTTCATATTTGTTGCTAATGACAACATTGTGAATTGTAAAACTGTCTTAACATCATAGGTATCAGTAGCATAAAAACTTTGCAGGATAGGTGAGAAGGTTGAATGGAACAAAAATGATAAGAGATACTGAGAGATTTTCCACCCTGGGATAAGAAGAAACACAACCATCACCTGAAACCACGGGGATTCTTTCTTGCCAAATAAGAAAGTGAGGAAAGATTAATATAGCGGAGTTAAAAAAAAATAGTCTTATGTTGTTTCCAGAAATCGTATATGCAGTAAATTGCTGCATGGTGTGATGTCAAGACAAAGTCTGCTCTGTGTGTTTATCAGTCCAGACAAACAATGGAGGAGGTAATGAGATTCCCTGAGGTGGGGGAATTATAACAAGCAGACTCCTCAATGGGAGGTCTTGTTTTCCTGTGACAGCTAAGGTTACAAATTCATTTGAAGCCATGCCCAAGATTTTTATCTGCTTTGTACCTTATTGATGACAAACAGTTTCTGAAGATCAAAGATACATGAGCTATGCTCATGAATTTACTGGGCTTTCAACACGAATGAAGGGAAGGACTCAAGGTTCTATGCCCAGATAGTGGCTAGATTTCTGCCTCTCTCGGTAGCTTTTGTGGGAAACCCAGCACTCTCTTTGTTCCTTAGATTCTGTTTGGGAATGACTGGCTTGCCCAAGATTTCAGGGGCTGCAAACTGGTACCTGAGTGCCCGTCACCTCAGCTCCAGGTTCCTGGTCCTCAGCTGCCCGCAGAAACCACCATTGGATTTCCAGATAGACTGAGGCAGAGCCACTCTGGAATGCACAAGACATCTCCACATTCTGTCCCTCAGTTGCTGTGACATTTCGAGGGAATTCAGTAAATTTGGCTGCAAAACAAAAGGAAATCTTATTGGAATCCCACTCTCCCATTTTTCCTACTTCTTCTCTCTTCTTTACCTTTCATCTTGTTCCTTGCTCTTCTTCAGATTTCAGTATGATACACACTTACCTGGAAGTCAATTCCATCAAATGCCCTGGGACTTATTTGTCAGTAAACATGTGTTTACATGTGTGCTTTCTGGACGTATATACCTAACATGTTGAAGGAGACTTATTCCCAGGTAAGAGTGTCTAGGTGTGCCTTGTCTCTCTTCTCCCATTTTACATCTGCTTCCATGTTTTAATTTTAGGGTTATTGAGGTTTTTTGCACTGTTTCTTCCTGCTGCACCATCACCCAATATATGCTTCCCTGTTCTTTTCACAGTTGCATGCATCAACTAGTAAGCTGTTGTTCCCCACAGTAATACTCATGGAGCCCCTGCACAATAATTTTTCCCCAAAGCTCTTGCTAATTAAATGATCAATATTCTCTAGAAGGTTGTATATTAGTATGCCTGCTTAGGAATCCAGAACCTGGGCAGGCATCCATTTGGAAAATCATGCCAGAGAATTTACAGTATTTCATACAAGAGACTGCAGCCTGTGAGTTATAAAACACACAGAACCTTATTGAAAAATGAAGATTTTGCTTTTTTTATTGGGAAAAGTCTGAATTTTGTTAAGAGTAGATTAAAGTAATTGCTTGTCATAACATGCATTTTCACTCTAGGCTGTTGTTACTTCTTTATGTTGTTCTCTCTCTTTCCTTTGCTTGCAGTGCCAAGCTAAGAAAAGATTTGGAACATATTTTAGTCAACGAGATTCACAAATTAGAAATACTTTGCCTGTTTTGTTAAATCCTAGCTCTCCAGTATGGCTACCCCTTCTAGTTTCACAAAGCACCAGACACAAATCTTGACAACATATTTCAGAATGCCACCATATATATCTCAGCAGCATGCACTCTCCGTAATCTGCTCCCTTATGTACTCTCTATTTATATGGGGGACTTGAAGAACGTGATCAATTCCACTAGCCATGTTAAATCTTCATTGAGAAGACAGGCAAGAATAATGACCCTTACACTTTTTACAGTGATTAGACAAGACAGAGAAATAGGCAAGAATTCAGCAGTTATCTTCTCCCTTCAATTCTATGACTGGTCACAGGTTGACAAGGAGCACACTGAAAAGGCTGTAAAAATATTTCATCCATATGTGCTAGATTATGTCCTGGGGCTCATAGCTGTGGTACTGAGGAAAAGGAAGAGATGGGCCTTAACATCAAAAGTATTTAAAGCAGATATAGACGACCTTTTTTAAAAGAAAAAGTCTGTTTTTCATAGATATCAATATGTGTTTTCCATTTTTTAAAGTTTTTTTTGTACAGCCACTAGCCAGTGATATCTGTTCCCCTCATCATCTGTAGCCTGTCTCACCTCACTTCTTCATCTCAGCCCCCCCACTAGAGTTAAATAAACAAGCAAAGGAGACCTCCACAGCATTGACATAGGGTGTGGGAGCAGTCTTCAGTGGGTAATCCCCTGATGTGATCTGTCCCTGGTATTGGAATGATCCTGCAGACCTCTAAGCCTCGAACAACTGGTTGGAATCTGTACTGCTAGGGGCTATTTGGAATGTGATAAGTGCCTTTGCAGGGTAGTTGGTGACTGCAACTAGAGGGACTAGTCTTTGCAGAAAGGCACAGGAAAGCCAAGGCGTGTACTTAGAACAGGGGAAGGGGGGGCATGTTGATGTTCTTGAAAAGACTGTCCTACAGGTAAAACCCTTCCCGTAGGTTTTATGATAGTGGATCCTGAAGATAAAGATTGCAAGAGACTAACTGGACAGCTATATTCCCCCCATGCCCATCTTTTCTTTCCTTCTTTCTTTCTCTTTTTTAAAAATGCGTTGCTCATGCACCAACAACATTGTGGCTGCCCAGCAGCTAGACTACCTCCGAGTTTGCAACCCTAGTGTAGGAAGATCTTTTATATTCACTTCGGGGGAACTTCTTCCTCCTCTCCCCTCCCTACACCAGTGGATGAGTAGAAGGTTTAGGTAAAAACTCAGGAGGAGGTTTCAGTTCTACATCCAGCATCCCCTCCCCACATACACCCCAACACCTCTGCCCCTGTTGATGGTATTCTTCTGTCTCTCTCCTGAGCACCCCCAGCACCGATTCTGTGGCCCAAAAAAAAAAAAAAAAAAAAGGAAGGAAGGAAGGAAGGAAGGAAGGAAGGAAGGAAGGAAGGAAGGAAGGAAAAAAGAGAGGCATGGGTCTTACCTTGAGAAGAAAGTCCCTGCTGAATGTATAATATCGACAAGAAAAGGAATCCAACATAAGCCCAAAAGATCCCCATCGTTCCAGAGCTAGAGGGGGTGAGGAAGTCACATTAGGCTAATACCAAGAAGACACACGTTCCCGCAAGGAAAAGGAAGGGCAGAGGAATTTACAACAAGACGAGTGGGCGCTGGAGGAGCCCTCCTGGCACCACGGCCAGCATTCTCCCGAAGAAGCTGGAGGGGGGCACGAGGGGCTTCCCGACGTGACGGAGGGTAGGCGCGCAGAGAGCGAGGGACGGAGTCCAGATCCTGCCCTCGCAGCGCGGTGAAAGCGGGTTTTGGGGCTTTTTTTCCCCGCGGCACCTTTTTCTCCGCTGCTGCTGCGGTGGCGGCGGCGGCTCCGACTTGGTCGTTCCGTCAGCCCCTGCTGCTCAGAACTGCGGGATGAGCGCCCTCTCGAAACACTGAGCCCGCTTGGAAAAGTAGGGAGGGAGAAGGGAGCGGGGCTTTGCCGCTAGCATTTCGACTCCCCACCCCACCCCACCCCACCCCACCCCACCCCGCTCTCTCCGCTTCGCCAGCCCGCTCGCTCTTTTCCTCTCGCGCTCGGAACGGCTGCGACGGCGCCTCTTCCGCGGGCTCCCCCGCCTGCTGTCCGTGGTGCTGAAAGACACGCGAGAGGGGAAGCGTCTGGAGGGGGTGACTGCGGAGGACAGCCGCGTCCCCTGGGCCGTCGCCGCACTAGCCTGTTGTAGGGCTATCATTCCACTTTCAACGTCCTATGGAATCCTGGGGTTTGCCTTGAGGCCCCTCCCTAAACTGAAAACCCCAGGATTCCATAGGACCTTGAAAGTGGAATGATAGCACTATAACAGGCTAGTGTGGAAATGGCCTTGGGCTGCAAGGGGGGAATCTTCCGCCTGCCCACTCCCGCCAAGGAAGTCGATGCAGTGGTTTCATTGATAAGAGTTTTTCTTCTCTTTTCTCCCCAACCTCACACGCATCCACATGTAAGAGAAAATAATTCAGATAGAGCAAAGATTCCCCCCCCCGTTTATTGGATTTTGTGGCTTTCTTTTGGTAGCCTGAGAATGATCCCAGGTTCGATTTATATACATTGCTATTTGGGGCATAGGCTTCCCTTAACATCCTACTCCAACACACAAGATCACATCTTTGTAATTCTAAGTTGGTGAAACCAGAGTGAGCATACACACACTGTCATAACAGTTAGGAATAGAAACCTCTGCTACACACACCCATGCCATCTTTTAATCTGAGACAGGGACCAGTAGATGTCAGCCCTACAAATGTGTTTTCACACCAGGGTTCTTTCCTGGAATATGTGAAGTAAATACAGACAGAACAACACTGAGAGAGTGTATTTTTCCTCCACTCCTGGGAGCACCACTATCCTCACACCACTGGGCTGCTTCCCATGGACCCAATACACTTCCAGATGAGTCTAGATACTCACCTCAAATCTGGAAAATCTCATAAGCAAATGAGAAATTTGGGCGGAGGGCAGGAGCATATTACACTGGTCTATTTGGTTTGTGCATAGAAGGTTAACTAGTTCATTTCATGTTCTTTGATCTATTTGGATTTTTCCAGTTTAGCTGTAGGAAAAATCATTCCAACTATCTATTTGATTTCCTGATTTGTAATGTTATATTCAAGTAAGGGGGTGGCAGGTAGGGTGCCTCAAGGACAAATCCATAGGTGAGATACAGTAATTCTTAAATCTCTCTCTCTCTCGCTTTCAAAATCTCTCTCTCTCTCTCTCTTTCGTAATTTACAAATAACAGTATAGTTCAATCTTGATCCCTGCACACTATTTCTGATCATGGTATAAATTAACTGACACTGCCAAGAGCTAGCTAAGGTCCTTTCCACACGGGGTAAAAAAAGGCTTAGGGCGACCTCATCCGGAGGTCGTCCACACCGTGGGGCGTGCTAGAGCGGTTTGAAAAGTGGAGGTTCCACACCTCAAACCGCCCTAGCGCGGCCGCAAGGGGTGGCGCGTGCGTTTTTAAAAACCACATTTTATGTGGTTTCTAAAAACGCAAGCGCGCTAACCCATTGCAGCGCCCTGTTTGAAACTGTAGGGACACGCTAGCGCATCCCTGCAGAGCTGCCTGGGGGCGGGCTTCTGGCTGGCGCGCTGCCCTGATTGGCGGAGCACTGCCGGAAGTCGCTGGCCGCCATTTTGGGTGCCGCCGAACGCCGCCGAAATTCGCCAGCGTGTGGAGTGGCGAACGCGTGCTCCCTGCAGGGATGGAGCAACCCGTTTTCAGGTAAGATCCGTCCCTGCGTGCGCTGCCCCGTTTCCCCGTCCCCCATGTGGAAAGGGCCTAAGATTCCCCTTTCAGTTGTTCTTGAACAGGGAGTGGCAAATGAACCTAAGTAGGATATAGACTCACTATTTCAACTTCAATATTGGTAAGTTTGCAAAATTTGAACTTTGTTCAGTCTTCCTTCCACCCAATTGGTAAAAAAAAAGATTGAAGTTACTGGGGCAACTTAATTCATGACTGTTTTTTTCTTTCTGCCAAAGGGGCAGAGAAAAAAAGAACAAAACCTGATGAGTAGTTGCTTGGGGAGTCATTTTCTTTCTTAACCGGCTGCCATATTTGAAATCCAGAAGTTGCAAGATCAGACTGAGCAAGTTAACTTGTACATGCATGGAAAAGAGGACGAGTGAGTGTGCACATCTTTCTTTGCTCAGTTTAAGAGTGTTCACCCATTATAGGTATATATATTCAGACTGTTTGTACACATGTACAAATGTGAGCGTCTTTGTACTTGTGTTAATTCCCTTAAATCCACAATCCCCTTAAATCCAGAATATAGATCCAGGGTACAACATTACTTGGTTAGAATGAACCTATGTGCCTAAAGGCGAATAGATACATGCATGCTCACTGAATGGAAACTATTTTTTATGGAAACTCAATTGTTTTTAAGTTTTTTAAAAAATATATTTCTAGAAGAAAATGTACTAATGGAAATTCAGATGATCTGGCTGGAGAGTGATTTTAATGTGCAATGAAAGTTTAAATAAAGATGATTAATTAAAAAAATTAAAAAATTAAAAAAAATTGGTTTAGATAGCACCCCAAATTACTTATTTTTACACTTTGCCAATCAAGAAATCTGAATACTGGAACAGCAATATAAATCCAGAAACCATTGTATGAATATGTGTACTTTCATTTACATGTGAATAATCATACTTGAGCACTGTTCAGCAATCTATGTACAGTGTGTATGTATTAAATATTAAGTATTGAAAAATTCTACCTGTGAACAGGTCAACAATACTTGTGCCTGTGCTGAATGTAATATGTGAACATCCTCTATGTAAAACTTGGTTGAATGTTGGTGCAGAACAGAGACTACAATGCTCAGATACAAAAGGAGCTAACCATTATTGTAGAGGAGCAGAGACCCTTGTATAGAGAAGCCATGCAGCTCTTCCTTTTCAGTTTAGCCTACAATATGGTCATGATAACAATACATCTCCCCATTGTGAGGTTGTTGCAAGGGTCACTCAGATCATTACTGTGAAATGTTTTGATCCTAAAAGTATTGTAAATAGCTACTATGCTATCCTGCAAGGGTTGTTCAATCATGCAGGTGATTTACCTTTTATAGAGAAACTCTTCTCATTCCCCCCGCCCCCGATTTTCATGTCATAGTGTTTCCTAAATGAAGCTGCCTGTTTAGTAGGAGACTTCTTTTGTAGCACGAACACATGAAGGCAGATGAAGAATTTTATTTCAGATCAGCCTCGTTCATGGTTGATCAGTCCAAGTCACAGTACAAGTAGCACAAGCAGCAGGAGCTTGTGCCACCTAGGAAGGAGCAGGAAGACTTAGCTATGGGATATGTTCAAACTTCTACACTAGTTCCTTTCTAGTCCTTTGATGCTCTGTATGCCTCAGTTTAATAGGTTAAAATAAAAGGGAGGGGGACTCTAAGGAATAGGAATACTGGGATTGCTCTGTCAGGAGTGAGTCAGGACCTCATGTGCACCATGAAAACCATGAGTCTGCCCCAAGTGGTATCTGGCTACACTGCTGTTACTGGGCACATTCTGGATCTTGTTTCTTGTGCTGGGTGGAATGATGATGATCTGGGCACTGTAGAACTGTCTATGGTTCTATTGTCATGGATAGATCACTACCTGGTGGGCTTTCTGGGATTCAAAATCTCTGCATGGGTAGAGAAACAATTAAGATAGTCCATCCCAGGAAACTTATGGATCCAAATTGTTTCTTGGCTGATCTTCGGGAGTATTCTGTTGCCTTCTCAGGAAATTCTGTTTCATTCTGGTTGCCTCTAGAATGAAGAAATGGCCCAGGCAGTGGTAGGCACAATTGTTTCTGAACATCTGCTCCCAAGAGTAGAACCAAAAATCACAGAGTAGATTTGCCAGGGAGTTGACAGTTATGAAAGAAATGAAAAGGTGACTAGAGCAACATTGGAAGAAAATTCTAAACAGGATTGATGGAACATAGGGCTTACTCTGCACCAATGTGTGTGAGTGTGTGGGGAATTTTCTCTGACTCCATTGTACCTGTAAGGACAAGGCCAACAGACCAAGTTTGAGTCTTCTACATGCTAGATTATGAAAGGAGTCTCCAAACCACTTGTCAACCCACTGTAAACAACTCTTCTAGCACCTTGCAGATAAAACTGCTTGGATGCTATAACTTGGATGCTATAATTAATACAGATCCAGTGGTTGTAACGCTGGTGCCTGTTTTTCAAATGATAATGGTTATTTTTCCATTTGGACAGCTCAATTTGTACACAAACTGGAGAAGTTCAGATCGCTGTATGTTTAATAAATCCTTGGCTTTCTTGGCTTATTAAAAAAAAGCCAGAGGGGAACTGTCTGGTTGGGTGGAAGGAGTAGTCAGTGCCTTACTAAAACAATGCAGAGTTCCATCATGCCTAAAGGAGGCAGCTCTCTGGACTGCATTGTATTGGATAACTAATGGCCAGTTTCCAATATTTCATTTTCATTTTCAAGTTATTGGGGTATGTAGTGACCACTCAGCTCCAGTGATTTCTAGATGAGATTGATTAACTAGATCCATTTCAATCTGATTTCAGGCGTGTCCTTCACCAGAAACTACATCTCTATTAGTTTTTCTGCCCCTCTCAGTGGCTTTTAATATCATTGGCTATGACATCCTTCTGGACTACTTGGCTGGAATGGGACTTACAAAATAACACCTTGATTCCTTCATGGAAGGGTTGTCCAGAGTTTTGGTGCCTGTTGGTCTGGTATAACTGATGATTCCCAGCTCTACTACTTCTTTCCACCTTAATCCAAGGAAGCTGTCAGGGTTCTAAACCAATGTTTATAACAATGCCTGTCATTGGCAATGGACTGGATGAAGGCAAAGGAATTGAAACTTAATCCAAACAGGATAGAAGATCTCCTGATCAACTGAAAGGCAGATCACAGAGTAGAGATTCAACCTAAGCTGGATGGTGTTATACAAACCCTTAAAAAGCAGATTCACAGCTTATATGTATTCCTGGACACAACCCTGAGCCTGGAAGTTGAGGTTTTGGTGAGAACCAGGAATGTATTCACACAGTTAAGGCTTATGTGTCAGTTATACTCATTCTTTGATATGTCAGCTATGGCCACGGTAACACATGCCTTAATTATAATCCATTTGGTTACTGTAACACACTCTGTTCAGGGCTGCCATTGAAACATGCTTGGAAACCTTGTATGTCTGAAAAGCCACAGCCAGATTGTTGACTGGGTCTGGCTACAGGTAGCACACAGCTCCCTTGTCGCAACAGTTCCGCTGGCTATTAGTTTGTTTCCAGGCACAATTCAAAGTGCTGGTTTTCACCTATATAGCCCTATATTGCTTGGGTCCAAACTTGCTGAAATATAGTATCTCCCCATCTGAGCCTCCCTGAGTTTTAAGATACTCAGCGGAGGACTTTCTCTCAGGCCCTTTCCTCACGAGGGGGGACGAAACGGGGCGGTGCATGCAGGGGCGGAGCTTACCTTGTAGCGGGTTGCTCCATCCCTGCAGGGAGTGCGGATTCGCCATTCTAAACGCCGCTGAATTTTGGCGACGCTCGGTGATGCCCAAAATGGCAGTCGGCGGCTTCCGGCGGCACTCCACCAATCAGGGCAGAGCACCAGCCCCCGGGCAGATCTGCAGGGACGCGCTACCGCGTCTCTGCAGTTCTTCACCAGGGGCTGCCACGGAGCAGCGCGGGTGAGTTTCGTAAAAACCACTTGCGAAGGTGGTTTTTATAAAACTCGCAGCGCCACCCCCGCGGCTGTGCTAGAGCAGTTTGAGGTGTAGAGCCTCACTTTTTCAAACTGCTTTAGCACACCCCACAGTGAAGAAGACCTCCTGGAGAGGTCACTCTAGCGTGGGCAATATGCCAGTGTGGAAAGGGCCTCAGTCTCACTACCTTCTGGTGAGGACACAAGAGAAAGCCTTCTCAGGTGGCTGTTCCCAAGCTCTGGGATACTCTTTCTAGAGAGGTTAGACTGGTTGAATCTATGCTGTAAAACAGTAGTGCATTTTTTTTTTGGACTTGATTTGTGTCCTACTAAGTAAAAATGGCCAGCAGTAGGCTATTTGATCTATTGTCCCATATTCTCTTCTAACCGCGTGACTGCTGAAGAACAGTAACATTGTTATTTTCAACATCATCACATTAAAGCTGATGTTCTCTATTATTGTCAGAGAGGTAAATCTTATCTTCCACATAATCAGCATTGTGCTAGACTATTTAACATTTCCTCATCCATTCAGGTACATCAGAAGCAACCAATCATATGTAATGGCTTCCTCTCTGGTTTCTCCAACTGGTCCTCATAAACTATGTCCCCTAGTCCTGCTTAACTTCACTGAATTTCAAGACTGATGGTTATGTTTTCTTGAATGCTAGTAAAACTTCTTTCAAGTAACACACTAAGGGAAACTGAATGTCATTTCCTTGTGATGACTAGGCAGACATGCTGGCACAATTATTTCACCAGATTTACTCTATTATATCTTCTGCCATATCCTCCTTTTCCATCATCTTAAATGTTATCACCATATAGTTCGGAATGTTAAACAATGACAGATAATTATCTTTCGTTACACAGCTTAAACTACAGACTTCATTCTCTTTTCAGTGGTCTCCAATTCCAAATAATCATTTTAAAAAAGCCCTCATAAATGCTGTTGTAGAGACACTCTCTGCTCCAGATTCGTTTGAAGGGAGCATTTGAAATAAAAACTGTATAAGCCTACATTCCAAAAATTTGCTTTGTTGGGTCCTTTCAGATGTAGCATTCACCTGCGTCCATGCACCACATTGTGGTAATCCCTTTAATAAGCCAAACCAAAGGTGCAAAATGCATCATGCAAGCTGCCTTCATCAGATACTCGACCTTTTCTTTCTTCTTTCTGGGCTTCTTAGCCCATAGTTTCTCCACTTCCTAGAAATCTTCCCAGTCCTTATGTATTTGTTCATTTTATATGATGACACACCTTAGCTTCCTGTGCTTTCACACAGTGAAGGCAGAACAAACATAAATCAAGAAATAATATGAAGAATAAAATTAAATAACAATAGTCATAGCAGCTGCAAAAATAGTAGCTGCATAAAAATGCAATATACTTATTATACAAAATGTGTTCCATACATTCTGTTTACCTGTGGAAAATGTTCTCACTCACCCCTTTACAATTTCCCAATCCCAATCCAATTGTGTTGCCCATTGGAATTTGAAATAGTTCTCCATGTCTGCAGGGAGTGATTCAATATGTCATGGAAGTGGATCATGGAGGAGTTGCTTCTTCTTCTTCCTTGGATGATCTCAACAGTAGCTATGGCTAGCTGAAAGGAGAGGAATCTCGTTCCAGGTTCAGTGAAGGGATGCCTCATGGCTGTTTCCTCTCTTTCTGATGGTACCACAACCATTCCTAGTATGCTCCAGAAGGCCTGACTATCCTTTTGTAAGGTTTTACTCCCAACTAGATTGATATTCTTCCCCTGACAGAATTGAGGTTTAAAATATTGATGCTGGTTTCTTTCATCATGTCCATGAAAGTTCTGTGCTATAAGCAGCTGAGGCAACTGAGATCTCACTTCCACAAACAGAATACAGTCTCTTCTCCTGTCATTAGTAATGAGCAATAGGAGTTCTATTAGTATTTAGTAATAAGACCTAATAATTAGTAATAGATGAGGTGGCCAACATTTTTCAAATGAAGACAAATTAGGAGAGGATGAGATAATTCATGACAATTGTTGGGACAGAGTATCACAAGAGACAAATAAGGTGGTATTCATCAGTGGTAAGATATTTATAACAACAAACCCAGGCAAAACTATGAAGGTTTTTTGGTGGCAGCTGCATGGAGTCAAGACAAAACTAAGTTCCCTCCCACATACACACAAACACCAGGGATATTAAGCAACTACAGTCTACTATGACGTTAAGACAATTTTGTTTCCTGTATTATTGTAAGGGAAAGTCTTAGACTTTCACTAAGAAATGAAACCACATTTTGGAAGAGTTTGTTTTTAAAACAACTTTTCAAAAGATGCTGGTAATATCAAATGGGTCTAGATTTTTTTTTAGAGACCCTTTACTCTAGTAGACCAAAGAAAGGGAAGTCTGGAGCCTTATGGTATTACCATTATCTTTTTGCAAAAGCTCGTATGCAACAACAAAAGGTTCTTCTACTCAAGCTTCTTCTGGAAGGCAGATGCTCCTCCTAGATTTTAAGAAAATCTCCAAAGCACTTAAACCCAAGGATACTGTTTAGTTCTGAACCAGTAGCTCATGTGAGTAAGAGACAGGATGAGAGTGAACAAAATTAAGCTTAAACCAAGCAAGACAGAGGTGCTTGAAACAAAAATCGGGAAACAGAGATTTGGCCTGTGCTGGATGGAGCTACATTCCCCACAAAAGAAATTCATTTGTAGTTTGGGTATCCTCTAGGACTCAGTCCTCTTGGATTATTACCCATCTCCTGCTCTGTTCTTTTTGCCTGCCTGCCCCCCTCTACTAATTCAGTGCCATAATATTTGCACTTTGGCTTACTCTTCCTTGTGTTAGTATTAATAGCCCTAGGGACTTTATCTCAGTATCCCAAATGTGAGAAGGAATGTATCAGTACCAAAGCAATCTGCACTGGTAGGACTGAGCACTCATATCACTGTATATCTGGGATTCAACTTCTGCTTTTTGATTCCCTCCACACACATATCGCCCCTCATTCACTGCTGAAATTTGACACACAAAGCAACTAGAAGTCAGAAAACCCCACATCTAACTTCCCTAAACAGCATTTTTTTCTGTTTCTTTTGCTGAAACAAGACATGTAAAGGAATCATGCCTTGTTTTTAAGTAGAGTAACTCTTCCCAGAAGTGTTTGTGATGATGATTCCACATGTTGCTCTTCATTGCTGTGGCTGATTTTTAAACACTACATTTCATCTTGAAAAGGATGGCAGCAAGGAGTGACAAGCAAATTTTAATGGTGGCTAGCACTAAAACCCCTAGAGCTGCTTGTCAGCAATTTGACAGGTTTCCTCTGCTTTGAAGAAGCTGCCATTGCTACATATTTATGTCGGGAATGGGGGAGTGAGGGATGCTTTCCCTAATGCACATCAATGGGAGGTATAAAGACTCAGATTCTGAACCTCAGTTTAGACATGGGCTCCAGATTAAGTTGTGCTGGGTATACAAATCAGTCCAGACCAAATGAGCACAGGAGATACTGTATGATACAGGGCCCATGCACAACACTAGCAAAAAGGCAAAGCTCTGGCATGAAGCTGGACACTGCTTTAATGCTGGCCATGGGGACTGAAACATACAGAGGCTCACCTGTGAGGAAGGAAGAACTGTTGGAACTGACAACCTTTGCATGCTTAATTAGTTAGCTAGCTAGCTAGCTAGCTAGCTAGTTAGTTTGCATGTGTATTGTAGGCATAGAGGAGACTGCCTAGAGTTAACTTCCTGTTGTTGGTCAACACCCACTTCCCCTTGCATGTTCTCTTCCTCTTCCCCTTCAGTTCTTCTGCTGCAAGCATGTGGTCTTAATTTCTTCTTACTTTCTTCAAGAATTGAACTTGTATAGACTATACACAAGATTTTGTGAGTAAACTTTTCATACTTTTTAACCAAACTGTTTGTGTTTATTTTGAGCTAGATTAAGTATAAATGGGGTGAAGTGATAGAAGTGGGACTGGTAATTTGTTTAACTTCTGCTTGTGCATTACAAAATACTCTGCTGATTGGGAGACTTATTCCTAAAAATCTCTCAATTCCCCAACAAGAACAGCCAAGCAAAGAGCTGTTTCTGCCTGATTAGAAATTACAAAATGATGATCTTCATTCACTTTTGTGCTTCATCTCTTAGAACAGCCCTTACAACAACGTAAGCTGGGGTAATAACCATCAAAGCAATGAAGAAAAATTCATCTGAACTCTGATTTTTATTTCCACATCATTCACAATTTTAGAAGTTGTTTCCCTTTTACTTAGAAAGGCCTGTGAACTCTGCTTTTTAAAAAATACATGCAATTTTATTTTAATAGTCTTTTGTACCTACAGCTCCTCTAAGCTCCTGACTTTCTGGGACATTTGTCCCTTAAAGCAGACCTGGACTTTTGCATTGGTAGTGAAAAGAGTCCCAGCCCCAACATTAAGTAGAAATTCCAACCTGGAAATTATACTAAGTAGTTCAATAATCACTATAAAGACACTGGTGTGAATTTAGCTCTGAAAGTATTCAGACTTCGGAACAGACTTCATATGCAATTCATGCTATGGCATAAAAGAAAGAAAAGACCATTACTTAGTAAGTCTGTTCTGAAAACCAATAACTACCTTCATAGAAGAAAGGCCTTTACTGAACATTTTTGTGAATCTGAAAGTAGAAAAGACTGTAATGACTTTGTCCCACTCTTAAGTGAACAGAATGTATAAATTTGCTTTGAATTCATGCTTCATTTTTTTTCCAAGCTGAAAAAATGTAATAGGCAGTATCAAGAGAATGTTACCCCTCCTTTGTTGCTTTTCTCTTTGGCAGATATCCATCCTACTAATGTTCCCAGGTCAGAGTATCACACATGAGCTGCAGCAGGTCAGCCACTTTTCTGTAGTATATATTTTCCTTCAGAAAGATAAGATTTGTTTTTGCTGTCATTCCATCCCTCTGCTGTTCCCTCTATATAACTGCTCAAAATAGAACAATCCCTTTCATTTATAGTCAAAGAAGAACATAGCATCAGTCTGCCTATTTGTTTGTTTCGCACTTCAGATGTTAATTTTATATGGATATCTCAGAACTACTTCAAAAATTCTATTTGCTAGGTGTAGATCTAGAAAGGTATAAAGTGCCCATAAAACTCTGAATGCACTGGAAACAGGTGCATCACAGAGACAGATCAGGGTTGGAGTTTTGCTGTTTTCATATTTTCAGAGGAGAAGATGTGTCTCACAACAGAATCCTAGATTGGTCAGAGAGTGAAACAAGATAGCTGCCTTTGTGGGACCCATGCAGGCCCATCAGGGAAAAGTCAACTGCTACCCAAGCCAAGGCCAAGACCAAAGCCAAGTCTTGTGTTCTGTTTTTGCTTTCTTGCTGTTCTGAGTCAGACTTGGGGTATGCTGGTCCTAAACAGGTTGACACTGTTCATGCAGACTTGAGTTGATTAACTTGAGCTCAAGCCAGATTCAAGTCAGTTCAGTGAGCCGATCTGGACTCAGCAATAAATGATGGACTGACTTGACTTGACTTGTGACTTGTCTATTTTTAGTGACCAACTTGCTGCCCTTGATAGTTCCATCTCCCCCAGCATATTCCCAATCAGCAGTCAGGCAATGTTCTGTTTGATGACTCAATGACAGTTGCACATGCTCCTCATCCCTGCCTCTCCCTTGTTTTTTGCATTTTTTGAGAAGCCATCTGTAGGAAAGCAAAGCAAAGCATGGGAAGACTGAAGAGGGGAAAACACAGGTTTTTAGTTTTTTTCAGTGAGAGTAGGCATGAAGTGGTCTCAGTATCAGGGGTTGGGATAGGTCTGGGTGGGTCTTACCCAGCAGAGCTGGATAACTGGGGGAAGGCAGTGAGATGTGGATTATAAAGGAAAAGGCCAGTTATACAGCTGCATATTCTTTGAAGGCTGAAGACTTCGGCCATTTCCACACTACACTGCTATTATTCCACTTTCAACATCCTATGGAATCCTGGGGTTTGTCGTTTAGGGAGGGGCATTTAGAATTCTCAGCCAGAGAGCCCTTTGGCCTGAGTAAACTACAAACCCCAGAATTCCATAGGATGTTGAAAGTGGAATAATAGCACTATAACAGTCTAGTGCAGAAATGGCCTTCACTCCAATACTGCTTGCTCACAAGTAAATGGGAAAAGCAGAGTGTCATTGCCAACCATGGCACAGTGGGCAGTAGTTTCCTTCTGGAGGGCCCATCTGTTCTTCAATGGCTGAAGGTTTCCTTCCAATCTTGCTTACTCTCAAGTAAATGGGAAAGGCAGGACATCATTTCCAGCCATGGCAGAGTAAGGAGCAGTTTCTTTTATATATGTACATGTGCTCCGTTTGCTGATCCCCTTTCTGCAAAGAAATGTCTTGGATGGGCCCTGCCTCCTGCTATTTTCTTCAAAAAGAGGTGCTGGAGTTCGTTGCACTGAATTGTTCCTTTCTGACTGGAGTGAATCCTTCTCCACCCCATACACATACACACATTGTCAAGTGGCACAAAGAAGTCCTGGATAGGGGTTGCCAGTGGTTTTTTGGAGAGTGTGTATGGTATAGTCTCAGCATCAGGGTTTAGGGACATCTGGGAAGATCTCAGTATGCTTCCCTGAAGTGCCCTGGACACTCCAGCCAAAGGGGTAGGGAGAACTGCTGTCACAGCACAGAGTGGGGGCTATGGGTAAAAGAAGGCACCATCCTAAGTAAATGGCCCTCTGACAGGAATAGCAATACAAAGGTAGGAGGGCATGGGGTTCCTGTGCTAGGCGCCTATTCTCAGTGTCTGTATATCCCTATTTTATTTCAGGGTATCTAAAAAGGTGGTTTTATATCCACAAAAGCACATGCTAAAATCGATGAATTAGTCTTCTTTTTTCCTCTTCATCTTGAGACACACTAACACGGCTATTTCTTTTCAATCCTACCTCATTTTCTGTGTTCCCCTCTGAGAAACACACCTCAATTAGATCAGATCAAAATGAGTGCTCAAAAGAAAGCTCCTTTACCTTTGGATTCACAGATGATGATGTAATCAAAGATGGCATGCCTACAACCTCAAACTTTTTGAGGTATCAAAATGCATACTGGAAAGCATGCAGAATTTAAAAGTTATCAAGAAGAATCAAGTAATGGTTCCACATCTGGCCAAAAATTACTGATTTTGGTTGTGTGGCTGCACCCAGTGCACATAACACCATAAATGTTTATGGACTGAACCACTCAAAACAAAGGAGAACAGTAAAGTTGACTGTAAGTGATTTAACAATAGTATGCTCTCTGCCACTTTCTTTGGTTGAAAGACCACAGTTTCATCAGTTTTATGCAGTATGAGACCCTAATAATCGAGTGATGAGTAGGGCAATCATTACAATGGAAATAGAGAGACTGTTTGAAAAAGTTAAAGAATAATCAAGATAATTTCTTGAAAAGGCAGATGATGATGTGTTAACCATTGACATTTGGTCAGACAGAACAATGAAGGCTTCATAGCCATTACAGCACATATGATCCTCAATTTTGAACTCAAAACCTAATTATTAGCATGGAAGAAACTTGTAGGTCAACACACTGGTAAGAACATCTTTGACATTTTTGAAAAACATATGTGCATCTTTTAAGATAGAAAATAAAATTTGATGTGTTGTAACTGACAGTGCAGGAAACATGATAAAGGCATTCACCACAGAATTTCCTTCTGCAGTTGAAGTTCCTGAAAGGCAGCAAGAATTGTCAAAAACCAGTTATGACTTTGAGTGAAACACTGTAGAAAATTTAGCATGTTGGGAGGATGTAGATGAGTGAGTTGCTAGTTCCCCTGTGCAGTAGGCAAATTCTGTGTAATACCAAAACTAGTCGTTTAAGAGACTTGCTTGCTTTGTGCCCACCCTGCAGTTATCTGTGATGGCTTAAAGGATTTAAAAAATCCACACCACCCAAGGAAAAGTGTTTAAACTCTGTGGTTTACTTCCTGTGTTTAAAGAAAAAAACACACACACACACACACAAACCCTTTTGGACCAAATGGTAACTATCCCACAAAATAACAGCACTAGATGGAATGGTACTCTCCATCATGTTAATGCATTTCTTCATCGGGATGGAGAGCGGCTGAAGAAGCTGGATGAAATTAACTAGACCAGTTTGAAACCTTCCGTAAGGGAATATTCCCAGCTCAAGGAACTGAGCAAAATTCTACAGCCATCAGATGTCACAAATGTAATGCAAGCTGACAAGCAGATGACAATTCCAGGTGTTGTGCCATTGGTTGTTGGATTTTATCACCATTTGCAAAATATGAACCCTGTACATCTGGTAAATATGGTTGCAGCTTTGAAGAAGAGTATTAAAGCCAGATTTGTTGGCATTTTGGTAATTGCTGGTTTGCTGCCTATGCCACTGGGCCAGGGTGAAAAACCTTTGAATTTTCATGATTATGAATATTTCATGGCTGCTGTGTTGGACCCAAACATTTCCTTTCGATGGCCACAGAAGATTAGCAACAATGAAGGTGAAACCAGTGCACTGAAACAAAATATTGTACCTGAACTTCACCAGTTCTGTACTATGCTTAATCAGAATCAACCAAGATCTCAGTTTTTGAACAATGAAGGAACTAAACTTGCAGTATCTCCCTGCAAGAAAGCCTGTTTTTCTTCTCTTTTTGCATATTCTAAACCAAACAATGAAAATTAGCCAATTTGATTTTGATGCTGAGATGCATTTTTATAGTAATTCTCTAACTCAAAGTACTGAGTGTGGTCTGATTAACGTGTTGGGATTTTGGGGAAAGAATTGCAAATAGCTACCACTACCAAAGCTGCTCTGAGTGTGCTTATGGTTCCAGCCAGTTCAGTACTAGTGGAGTCGATGTTCAGAGAAGGTAGTGTCATTATGAGACCTTACTGCAGCAGGCTGGGGACCAATCTTGTGGGAAAAGCAATACTTTTTCTAAAATCTCTTGATAAATTTGCTTAACAGCACAGCTTAGTTTAAATAAAGCCTTGTTGAGCTTACCTATGATAATTCATTTTTTTTTATCTAACTTTGTGCACATCTTCTTGATTTTCAAGTTATTGAAATTTAACCCCTCCATCACTACCACCTTTTCTTCTGTGACCTGAGACTTGACTTGAGACTTGACTTGACTCATCTTTCAAGCACTTGAGACTCAACTTGAGACTTGAAAGTAGGGACTTGACACTTGACTTGAGACTTGGAATAAAAGACTTAAATACATCAGGGGCTAACACACATTGCTGTTCACCTCATAAAGAAATTTCATGTGACTTCCTGATCTTTCAAGTTTCATTACTGAGCCATTCTGACCTCCTTCAGCTGGGATTACTCTGCCAGCCATTGGTGCCTTTTATGGTTACTGTTTAAATTGAGTAATCCTGGTCAGCTGGATGCATAAGTGGTAATTCATGACAATATACAGTACTACTGGGTCTACATTCAGTATACCCCACTCCTCCCTTCCTTAGGTCAGTAAGGGCAGGAGACATTTGTTAAGGAGCGGTCAGGAATGTGAAATCTTTCTTGAGACTTCTCCTGGTCTTATGAAATATTTTTACCCTCCTCTGAAAGATACACAGACATTTTACATGAAGAGGATCTTCAGAATCTATTATCATGACTTAGTTTATAATTCATCAGCTGATTTGCCCAAGAAAGAATTAGTTTACTTTAGTCAAAATTCCAGTGACATCTCTAGCGAAATGGAATCTCCATATTCAGACTCAATGGTATAAATCCAAACATTAATCCCAATTAAAGCAGACCCATTGATTCAATAGTATTTGCATAAATTTTGACTTTTCATATAGTAACTGAGTTAATGGGTCTACTCTAGTTGGGTGCAATGACTGGATTTACACAAACATGCCTGTGCAAATATTAAGTACAAAGGATATTAAGCCCCCCTGAGATCCAAGAGGCATTTCACAGCTGTTGGAATGCTTTGACTCCCATACGGAAAGAAAAACAGGATATAAATTAAAATAAATAAATAAACAGAAACAGGACCAGAAGGAGGTCATCAGCACATCCAGCACAACAGTTCTCATGATCTTGTTCAACTCAGTGAGCTGCAGACTAAACACTGCAGTTTAAAGTGTGTGTAGTATTACTTATCTACTCCACTGAATCTGTGGAACCAGATCCTATAACTGTCCAAGTAAGATAAAATTGGGACTACTTGCCTTAGCATTACTTTAAGGAAGAAAGTATGCCAATATAATAAGCAGTGCTTTGGAACAGAAATCCAAATCTACTGGCCAAAATAGGGGAAAAATAGACTGAAGCTGCATGGTAGATTTTGTGATATTTTCTTGCCTTATTTGAAGGCTGAGGTGAGACCACCCAGTTCATTCCCCCTTATTAAAACTTTGTCCAAGCATTACAAAGGGAATGAGGCCGCAGTCTCTGTGTGTACCATCTCCCTCCCCAGGCACTGAAGTGGATGCTGACCATTTTTCAGGCACTGCCTCTTCCTAACAACATGGAGAGCTGTGTGAAATTCCCTTTCAACTAAAATTTCAAACAGGCATTGTTATCAGAAAAGTTCTTTCAGGTTCTACTGTTGCCTTTTCTTTTTAATTTTGTTTTGTTTCAAGCTCAATTATTTATGACTTACTGGTGGCACCTATCTGCTCTTCCTGTAATGAATACACTCTAATTGGATTCTGATGGTTCTAATCAACAATTGGGGTGGGGAGATGGGGGCCACTGTGGAAATTACCAAAAAAACTCCCTTAATTGAAGATTGGTCAGGAAAAATTGGAACATAATGCTTTAGGGTAGAATAATATACTACCAAAAAATCCTAAAGAAAAAGTTAAAATTATTGTGAACACTTTTTTCTAACATGTGCCAAATGTTTGTTGAAATGCAATTAAACCACAAGTAAACATGAAACATATTCTGTATATTGACTAAATATCAAGTTCCAGTTCCTGGTAATTATTTCTTTTCTGCCTTCTGCTATTTGTAATTGTCTACTCTACTTATGTGGTGTAAGTTCAATCGAGTGATCTCTAATTCAGATTTGTCTTGATTGTTAGAATGCTTGTGTGTTATTTTTCATAATATTTTAATATGTCATGAAAGAAAGTATTACTTTCCTCAATTTTTATAGCTTATACAAGATGCAAGATTTAGCTTTTTTGGCCTGAAAACAGGTTTTCTTGGATGCATAATTTTTATTTCCATTTTTTAAACAATATACATTTTCAGCACTCATGTACTTTACTATAACAACACAATCTCTGCTCTAAGGAATAAGCAGGTATTTATCATTTGTATACAAATCAGATCATGGTGTTTAGCCAATAGTTAATAAGTAAACTCAGCAAATGTATAGGGTTTGGTGCTGTTGATGTTGTCCCAAAATGTGGGTGACTCAGAGGTCCACTCGTGCTGCCAGTGCCTCTGTGAAACAGTGGGGAATATGTTAGCACAAAGGGGAGGCCCATGAGAGGGGGGTAACCTAGCAGGATCTTTTACACAATACAGTGCAGTACTAATGCAGGAACACCAGTCAGAGTTTCTAGGAATATATGTTTTATTGGGGGGATTAACAATCACACACACACACAAGATTCAAGCAATCTCACAATCACACAAGGCTAACTGAGGGGAAGGGAGTTAAAATTTGATAATGAGAAGTTAAGGCATATTTACCTATCCAGAGAGTAGAGAGAAAGTGATGTGGCTTAGACTAAGAGTCCAAGAGTAGTACCAGAATGGGAATTGGAGCAGCAGAGTGACAGCCTATGTCCAGAGTACTACAAGCTATCTGGCTCAGAGCCAGGGTTTAAATACTCTTTTTCCTCCTTGAGGGGAAGGGTGTTAATGGCTTTCTGTCAGAATAGACAATGAGGCCTTGAATGAGTTAATGGCCTTAGCATTAGCTGACAAGGGACTGATGGGAATTGTGATAGCTCCTTGATGGCAGGATAAGTGAAAGGACAAGAGGAGAGTTTTGGTGGACGGAGGAAGATGGTTAAAGACAGTCATTCTGTGGAAGCAGTTTCAAGCACTGTTGTTTCTAAAGGTTGAGTCATTGAGAGACAGTTGCAAGTCCATTGTCACCGGAGCTTCCCTGGTTATGACCTAACCATGCCCTGTCATCCCAATCTGACTTAGTTTTGCAACACACATGTGCAGCCAGTTTCTCTTCACCAGCAGACTTCCCAGCCATAGCAGGATATAATTTATATTTCATGCCAATTAATATTTGCCTATTAAACCATATCATGGAGTGAGAGTGTATTGCTTGATAACAGTGAGACATCACTGAGGTCTATAGAATGTAGTGGTATTGCTATTTGATGGGATATATTGGATTTTTATTTATGGTTAAAATCTACCTACTGTACAGAAGGCAGTTCAGTGCTCTCTGCAGTGGATTTAACTACAGAGTAGATAAGTACTGTAATTGAAGGACTTAAATCACTTCAAACATACCTTGCATTTTAAGTATTTGTATAGGTGACTTGCAAAATCTCTCTCTCTTATTATTTTATATTTTTCTTATTGCTCAAAGACTAATATAGAAGATGTATCAGCTGTTATTAATGACTGTCCACTTTCAGTTTGTTTCTACTGCAAAGGCATGCAGACACGATTGCCAGACTGTGGGTTCAAACAGGTTCAGAAGGATGGTCAATAATGAATTAGTGAGTTGCACTAGTTTTGGCCAGTCAGTGGGCAGAATGGTTTAAAAAATACACAAACAAACAAACAAACACACACATACACAGAAACCCTCTTCTTCTGGATGGCTTTCATTCAACAAAAGAACACTTCATATTGGGTGCAAGGTATTAAATGGACTACATAGTAATTCCAAAACTTTGGTCCTCCACGTTTTTGGACTTCATCTCCTGGAAGGTCAGGCCAGCTTGGACGACACTCAGGAGTTCTGGGAGATAAAGTCCAAAGCATCTCAAAGACCAAAGTATGGGAATCCATGGGCTAGAAAAATACCCCATGGATGTAACTTGGATGGCGTAAAACAATCTCACTCAATTCAAGGGAGATTTAAGACATCCAGTCTTTTGGGAGATTGCATATAATTTATTTTGGTGGTACACTCCGCAAACCTTTGCAATACTTTCATTTTCTTTTTATACTGCCTTCTAAGAAGCCTTGGAAGTCTCTAGACTTTCAAGTACCAATGTGTACATTTGATTAAATTCTAAATCTATAACACATTTGAGTTCATGGAAGTGAGTGTCCAAATTTATACAGCTGTTAAATGAGTGCAGAACTTGAAATCATAAATGCATTAATCCAGTTCCACTGGATTCCTCTCTTGGAACTGGTATGTAGATAGAAGATCTAACAAAGCACATAAATAATGCAATTTGAACCTGATGGAGTTTTAGTACAGCCAGCTGTGCCATGTTAGGTTGTGCACAGGAATTGTCTGATTGTTGTGGCCAGAAAAGAGATGAAGACCAGGTTTCCAGGGAAAAATCAAAAAGCCTTTTTTATTGTTAACAATTTACTTGCGCAAGGACGACAACTATTTTCAGGATTGTCATGCAGATTAATTGAGGTAGCATCACTATATACCTTTGGTCTTCTATGTCAGCAATCAATCATTCATTTAGCCAGCCCATCACAGAAGAAAAAGATCTTTGGTTAACTTTCCATTACATCATTAACTTAGCACACACGTGTACAGAAGAGAACAAAGAGTTAGTTAGAAAATGACACAAAATGATGCATATGGCCAAAATGAGATAAGAGGGAGTATGCCTAACTCCCTCTTAGTTCCCAGACGACTGAGTGAGTGTTGCAAGGCCATTCTTTAAAATTGAGATAAGACAAAGACATCTGCTGTTTCACTCAGAGACTCAATTCAATTCGCTTATTTTTCCTATTCAAGTAGCAATTCCTTGGATTTAACGCCTTCATGATGATGGAGAGAGGCTATGTGAAGTATGATTTTATATACTTAACACTGAGAACATAGATTTGGTAAGCCTTTTAGCATCTTCATCTGAGTAGTTGATACAAACTTACTCATGATCTTGTTTCAGGATTCGATCATTTGATTGAAGGTGGGGGGTCATTTTAGTGCTCCACTATCTTTTTAAAAATCCCTATATGGAGAAATCTAGGCAGGAGGATTTTGGCCAAGCCTTCTCCTTGATGTGCTTATTTTACAAAAGTATTTCTGTATTTCCCCCACAAAGGAGAGCTCCCATATTCACTCTGAGGTTGTGCATGCCAGATGCAGGTTTACTGTTTCAGTGATA
Source organism: Iguana delicatissima (assembly GCA_948472985.1). Lineage (NCBI taxonomy): Eukaryota > Metazoa > Chordata > Lepidosauria > Squamata > Iguanidae > Iguana > Iguana delicatissima. Next base: position 26,239 of record CAOKZL010003223.1, on the reverse strand, counting down.
ACTAGTCCACAATTTAGATATGACTATGAGTCTGATCTGTAAGCCAGGGAATTGCTTGATGGCCACTCTCGAAGCCAAGCGTGCTCAACCTTTCTGCTGTCAGGGTCCTCTTGAGAAAGTTGAAAATGGCTAATGCTTGCCAATAATACAGAGGTGGAGCTTGCTTCAAAATGGCTGACTGCAACTTCTGTGATCTGCAACCTGCAGCTATTCCAGTGGGGGGGAGGGAGAGTAGGGAATCTTCTACCAAAGGGATCAGAAAACTACTCTGTATTGTAACTCCTCTTCCATCACCTCCTTCAAATTGAACAAAAGCTCTGCTGGTGTTGTATTGAGTTCCAGAACTGGTAACATACCCATTCAACATGGAACAGCTATGAAAGGAGGGATGGTAAATCCCAAGTGGCTTTGTCACCACTATGGCAGCAGATTCACTAGCCATCCCTGTTCCAAAGCTGTTGCTAAATGTTGTTACTCATGTTGTTATTTGGAGGGGCAGGGGAGCCAGAATTTCTTATCCTTGGCTGATAAGAAACCAATTTGGGCAGTTTGCTGCAAGTATTAAACACCTCCTCCTCCTACAATTTATGATTTAACATCACTGAAGTCACTTTTCTGGCAGTGAAGGCAGGGAAAATGCCACATGTGCTTACTTTTAATGTCCAGTCCAGTCCTGCATTTGTGTTTTCCCCCTTAGTTTGTTTGCTTGTTTAGCTATCAAAAGAGCATAATTCTAAAGCCTATTTTCCAAGGAGTTTTATTCAGTCATTCCAATACATATTTATCACTAAGTATCCCAAACCCGATACACATTCTATGGAAAATGTCAGGAGAATGTTCTCTAATCTGTGAAGGTAGCTAGCAAAATTGATGTGATGCTGTCTTCAAAAGTATCTGACAGATGGCTGATAACACTGTGCGGCTCCAGGGGTCTATAGCCTCAGGCAATCACTCGATCATCTGTTGTTTTTAACAACCAGTTGTTATCAGTGGTGGCCCTTAAAATACAGATTACCTTGGCTTTGGGTAGAATCATCAAGACAAGAAAAAAAACCCACACCAACACATTATTTTTTAAAAGGTTACTAATTCCTATTCTTGTCATCATTGCCTTTCCTGCAATCACAGATAACTAAATATTTTAAGGTATTTAGTACTCTGATCTTGCAAGCTAGGCAGGGTCAACCTTGGTTAATACTTACATGGGAGACCTCTAACAAATACCAGGTGCTATAGGCTGTATTTCAGAGGAAGGAACTAGTAAAATCATCTCTGAAGATTCCTTGGCTAAGGAAACTTTATGAAATTCATGAAGTTGCAAGAAATCCACAGTCAACTTGAAGGCACATACACACAGAGAATTTTTACTTGCTTTGTTAGCTCCCTATGAAAATTCAGCTGTCAACACAGAAGATGTGAAAAGATGTACACTGTTCTTTACTCTCATATCTTCTTAAGATGAAGCACTTGGTGTTTGAACTCAAAATTTTCTGAGATCAGGTACCTACTTGTTTAAGCTACTGGAAGATGCCCAAATCAAAGGCCAAAGACAGTATAGTTGTTAGGTCTCACTTTATGTTCAAGAATCAACACGTTGCTTTGAAGTATAATTTAAATTATCTGAATGTGACTAGTATAATATCACCACATTGTGAAAAACATTTTGAGTGAGTTTTCATAGGCTCAAATCCAGACTAAGGCACTTTTTGCATGGCATTTGCCATGCGAAAGGGCCCCTGGAGCATTGCACAACTGCAAGGAGTGGTCCACACGACACACTCACAATTGCGCAACACTCCAGGAGCTGGCAGGCGCCGACTGCATACTATTTCATATTTGGCTTTGAGCTGAAAATGGTTTATGATCGCACATCACTCCAGGGCCCCACATGCACTTACCATGCGTGTGGAGCTCTGGAGTCACGGCGCTCGTGCTTCCTGCCCCAGTGCAGCCTGGAAAAATCCCAGACTGCACTGCGGAAGGAAGAGGAGAGGCTCTCACGCTACCTACTTGCAAGCAGGCAGCAGCTGTGGAGCTGAAGCAATGGGGACGTGAGAGCCTCTCACAAGAGGCTGCTCATGTGATTCCCACACCCCAGCTCTGCAAAAAAGTGAGTTGTGAAAAGGGCCTAAGTTAGCTGCATGTAGCTCCAACTAACATCAATAGAAGAAATTAAGTCACAATTAATTCCTGTAAGTAATTTGAATGGGAATTAAGCACAGTTAATTCAGATTGCATCCATTCCAAATTGTTTGATAACATTAGACAAAATGCACATACAGAGAGATACACACTTTCAATCATTTATAAGTTTGTTTGGGTTTTAGATGATATAATTTAAAATAAAATATAGTCACATTTCAGAAGGGATTAGATGTAATAAGATTTTTGTTGTTCTTTGTTCTAAACTCACGACTGAATGTACCTCTTTGAGGGACAGCTTATTATGACACCTGTTTTGGCTGATACCACCTGGTTGCTCCTCAGAATGAATTGATGTATTTCCTGTTGCTTCCAATTCCCCTGTTTCCTGTGGTGTGTTCTTGCAGACTGCCACTCTTATATTTTCTACACTGACCTATATTTGGTTGAGAGTCAGCATGATGTACTGGTTTCAGGTTTGAAATAGGATTCCTGGGTTTGAACCCCCGTTCAGCCATGGAACCGTACTGTCTGACCTTATCAAATATCACTCTCCCAGACTCAAAGGAAAGCAATGATGCATCTCCTCTGAACAAATCTTGCCAAGATAGGTTCATTTTAGGATTGTTGTAAGTTGAAAAAAACTTGAAGAGGCACAACAACAACATTTGGTGGAAGAGGACACAAAGAAGGCCAGCAAAAGGGAAGAGATATAGAATCGTACATTCCTCAAAGATATTCCATGACCCTTTCCTAATCTTTTAATTTTTATTAGGTGGAGGGGCAGTCTCTAGTAAAAGTTTTTACTTAGTATGGGGAGGTATTCAAAATATTTACATAGGCTGGAATTGTATGCACACTTACCTCCAAGTAAAGCAGAGGGACTTGTTTGTTTAATTTATATGCTACTTAATTTATATTTGAAGCTAAATAACTGGAATTACACCTGTAGTAAGTGACTTCCATCTTCCGATGTACTGCCTAACTAACGAAAAGGTTTCAACATGTACATGCCATCTTTTTTTAAAAAAAGATCTTGTAATAAAAGGTGACAACAAAAAAGGAAGAACAAGAGACCTCTTCCATAAGATCTGAGAAATCAAAGGGAAAATTAAACTAAGAGTGGAGATGCTGTACGACCAACAGGGGAAAATATTGCTTCGTGAAGCAGAAATAAAATGCAAATGAAAACAATATGAAGAACTATACAAAAAAGATGAAAGGATGCCAGTTTCATTCAAGGAAGAATCATTTGAAGATGAATGTACAATTTTAGAAAGTGAAGTAGAAGCTGCCTTCAGAACACTTGGGAGCAAGAATCACTAGGAACAGATGGAATACCAATAGAGCTGCTTCAAACTGCAGTGACAGAATCTATTCTAGTTCTAGCTAAAATCTATCAACAAACATGGACAACATAACAACGGTCCACAGATTGGAAACACTCAATACCCATTCCAGTTCCCAAGAAAGGGACACCAGACATTGCAGCAACCACAGCACAATTGCATTATATTTCCTGTGTAAACAAAGTCATGTTCAAATTTATACAATAACAGTTTTACTAGGAAGAAATGCCAGATGTCCAAGCTGGATCCATGAAAAGAAGAGGCAGACATATGTTGGATAATGGAGTGCACCAAAGAAATTCAGAATAAAATCAGCCTGTGCTTTATAGATTACAGCAAAGCTTGTTTGTGTAGACCATGAAAAACTATGGATGCACTCAAAGAAAGGGATGTGCAACAACATTTGACTGCCCTGATGCATCACCTGTACTCAGGACAAGAGGCTACCATCAGGACAGAATAGGGAGGAACAGAATGGTTTCCAATTGACAAGGATATCAGGCAAGTTTGCATTTTACCACCCTGTTTAACTTGTGTGCTGAACACATTGTACATCAGGCGGGATTTGGCTCTAAGGAAGGAGGCATGAAAACTGGAGGAAGAAACCTCAACAATTTAAGATATGCAGATAATACCATACTACTAGAATAAAATAGAAAGACTATGAATGATTACCAAGAGTCAAGAAAGAAAGTGCAAAGCTAGGTTTACAGCTGAACATGAAGAAAACAAACATAAGGATCATAGATTATTTATACAACTTTAAAGAAAATGATGAAGACTAGGTAAGGGCTAACCAAATCTTTGAATCCTCGAATCTTTGGCAGGGATTCGAGATTCAGGAATTGGAATCCCTGTGCCAAAATAGGCAAATGGAATCTTTTGAATCTGCCACTCAAACAGTTTGTTGGAGACCAGGTGCCTGAAAAGCTGAGAGACTGGGACGCCTGAAAACTTGGGACCAGGACAGGATCCCGCTCCTCACCTGTTTTCCCACCCAACGTGGGGGCACAGGTGATTGGCTGGCAGACTGGCATAAAGCCACACACACACTGGAGGCTGCCATTTCTCCCTCCTGCTGCCTGTGCCCCCAGTGCTGCCTCTCCCTGCTGCTGCTTCACTCTGCAAGGTAATTTTGGGATAGGGATTGGGAAGTAAGGGACAGAGGAGCAAAACTGAGTTTGTGGGGGGGTGTCTAGGAGCTTGTGAGAATGTCCCAGGGGGTTCCAAAGACTGCAAAATGGGGTTCAGAGGTTCCATGCAAGCCATGCCAGCCATACTTTCCCCTTCACCAGCTTTCTTTGGTCAGTTCTGGGACTAAGATTGTCATGATGCCACTTCCTCTCTAAGGCCCTTTTCGCATGGTGTTTTGGAAGCGAGAGGGCCCCTTGAGCATCGTGTAAATGTGAGGAGCGGTCTGCATGGCACACTCACATTTATGCAACACTCAAGAGCCTGATGCGAAGTGTACATGGATTTTTTCATTTTTGGCTTCAAGCCAAAAATGCTCCACACTCACGCACCGCTCAGGGGCCTGGGGCATACTCACCTGCTGTGCGAAGCCTCCTGAGCCGCACCAGTTGTGCTTCCTGCCCCAGTGCAGCCTATTACTCCCAGGCTGCACTGCGGAAGGAAGGAAGGAAGGGGCGAGGGCAGGGCACTTGCACGAGCAGGAAGGAGCTGCGGAGCTGAAGCAGGAGGCTTGCAAGAGCATTCCTTCCAAGGCTTCTCACGTGAAAACCCCAACCCAGCAGCGTTAAAAGGTAAGGTGCGAAAAGGGCCTTAGTTTCTGTGCCTTGAATATATAAATACTTCAGTTAACCCATTTTAAAGCTCCCTTTTAGAAGTCTTTTTATGCTTCTCAGCTCCTTTTCCTCTTTTTCCTCTGTCTAGCTGCAAGTTTATAAGCAGCATTGCCATTGGAAGGGTTGCAAAGGAGAGCTGGAGAAACACAGACTTTTGGTCTTGTGTTGCAGCAGCATGTCTGTGGTAAACAATGAACGCCAAAGAACCTGAGCTGGGAAAGAATGGGATTCTACTCTAGCTGATTCTATAGGAGGAGTGTGTGTTGCCTACATCAAACAAGGTGAACAGTAGCTGCCTCCAGAATCATTTATTGAGCATGCATTAATCTGTATTATTTTTTGATTTGAGACTGGAGGGTAGGGATTGGGAACTGTTGAGACAGGCCTAGAGATTTGACTTGAGTGTCCCTTGCAGGACTTGAGGGTAGAGAATTGACTGGACTAGAGGCTTATTTGTGTGTGTGTATTTGTGTGTGTGTGTGTGTGTGTGTGTGTTTAAGTGCTTTCTTTATTGCAGGACTTGAGACTTGGCTCTTGAGACTGCAGGGTGCAGAACTGAGATTGGACTAGAGGCTGTTTGTTTGTTTGTATGTTCTAAGTGCCTTCCTTATTGCAGGACTTGAGACTTGACTGGAAGGTACAGACTTCTTGGGATTTCAAGGACAGCTGAACATTTCTTTGTATCACTTCCTTGTGAAGCTCTTTCATACTCAATTCTAGGGTTTATAGTTTTACAAGGTGTCACAGCCTTCTCTGACAAAGTGTGCCGGCGCATCGTCAAACTACAAACCCCAGCATGTCAGAAGGAACTATGTAAAGAAAAGCTAGTTTTGACCAGGATTATCTCTGTACTGTAATATATGGCCCTGTTTACACAGGCAGGAAAATGTGGGATTAATCCACATTTTCCTGCCTGTGTAGAAAGGGCTTTCATGTCATTTTCAATCTGGGGAGATCCTGAGGCAAAACTATGACAATTGTCCTGGCCAGATTTCTCAAGAGGGAGGTTTGCCTTTGCCTAGGCTTTTGTTGAGTCTGAGAGACTGGGTCTTGCCCAAGATTATCCTTCTTTCCCTTGCTTTTTAAACCCTTTTGTTTTAAAAAAAGGGTTCGTGAGATTCATGAATTCCCAGAACCTTCCAGGGATTCAGATCCAGATTTGGATTCCGAAAATTCTAGATTCGTCACATCCCTAATGAAGACATTGAAATAATTCAAGTTCTTCCATATTTTGGCTCAGTCATTAATTAGAATGAAGACTGCAGTCAAGAAATCAGAAGAGTAGAACTTGAAAGGCCAGCTATAAAGGAACTAGACAAGATCCTGAAGTGTCAAGATATGTCACTGAATATTAAATGTAGGAAGAAAATCATCTCATTTGAAATATGTGCTGGAAAAGAGTTCTATGGATACTGTTACAGGCCAGATAGTTCAGTTGGCAACTTCTCTGCCTGCTAATATAATGTTAAAATATGGCATATGCCCTGGTAGAACCTATAGATTGTATAATATAGAACATGAGATTGTTACTCAGAGAGGTGGGGACTTTGAGGCCCACCAACAATGCCAGCATCTCCTTAGAAATTAGGGAATTATAGCTCTTGGAGGCCTACAAGAGAAGGGTAATTGCAGGATCTTTTCACCTGTGTATGGCAGTACCAACTGTAGAGAGGATTACAGTTCAAAGTTAAACAGAGTATTTTATTTGGAATTAAGAACCTCTTAAGAACCATACGAGGATATTGGAAGGTGACACAAGAAAGGTTGGATAGAGAGAGATTGAGTGAAAAGAGTGATAGTTACCAGTCCTGAAACAGAAGGTCAAAGCAGAGTGGCTCAGATGATGTGTCTGAGGGTAGCAAGAATGAACAGAGGTCTGGGCACTGTGTATTATGTCCAAGTACTACAATTTACTGGGGCTGGAGCTGGGGTTTAAATACCCAATATTCTGTCCTGAAGGAGAGTGCATGGACAAAGTGGTCAGGGCTTTCCCATGGGGCTGACAGAGGAATCTGGAATGGGCTGATTTTCTTAACTTTAGATGGCAAAACATTGATGGGAGTCCTGACAATCTCTTAATGTTTTGGTCAGGCAATGTGAATGAGGAAGATCTCTGTAGGAGATGCCTTCCCTAGCGGTCCCTGCTTGATTCACCTCAGCAGTTTTGCCTGCTATTGTTTTTTGGGAGTGGTCACAACTTACAGCTTTTGAGAGGATTATCCCAAGCCCATCAGCATTACAGATTTTGAGAGGATTATCTCAAGCCCATCAGCATCAACTTTTCCTGTCTAATCCTCAGTGATGTGTTTAAGTCTTTTACTCCAAGTCTCAAGTCAAATCTCAAATCTCTACCTTCAAGTCCCAAGTTGAGTTTCAAGTCCTTGCAAGATAATTCAAGTCAAGTCCTAGTTTTCCTAATATGGAAGTGACACCCAGTTGCTTGGGAGATGTGTCATCTGCATATACAGAAACCAAGCAAGAGGCCAAACCATCTAGAAGGAAGCTATTTTATATATACTTAAAATAGCATGAAAGCAACACTGGTATGGCACATGTACTACACCAGCATATGTGCATATAAAGAGATCTAGACCAGTGTTTCTCATGCTATCTGATGAACAGACTAGCAATTTTTTTTCTAGTGTGCCAGAGACTGCCATTATATTTGTGACCACTGGCTAAATTATTTCTTTCTTACTTGGAAACATGCCACAGTCCAGTAGCCAATGGCTCAGAAACTGGCACCTATCCAGGGATCACCACTTTGATCTAGACAGAGTATGTGATGCATATGATGCATACTGCTGGGAGGATTTTTCCATATATAACCAACTAGTAGAGCAGTGGTTCTCAACCTGTGGGTCCCCAGATGTTCGTGGACTTCAGCTCCCAGAAGCCCTGAGCATTGACCATAGTGGCTGGGGCTTCTGGGAGCTGAAGTCCACGAACATCTGGGGACCCACAGGTTGAGAACCACTGTAGTAGAGCTTGTATCTAATGGTGAGTCCCTTTGCTTATTCTTGTTAAACAAACTGCACATATATGCAACTGGAGTATTCTTTAGATACTATCTAAGACTGAAGCTAAATAAACAAAAAACAGGCAACAATATAAGAAACACATTCCATTAACTACCAGCCATTCTCAAATCACTTGCGGCAATAGTGAAACACATTTACGTCTCGAAAGAAGGTCACACAGTTTAATGCAGCTAGGTCAATGTGTTTGTTGCAAAAACGTACAAAAAGAAAGGAAAGGAAATGTTTTGAATGTTTTATTTCCTTGCCGATATAATGTTCTGGTCCTGTACATAAAATGCAAAATCACCCAATGAAAAAACCCTATGCAGTTCTAAATTCTGAACACAGCTGAGAGACCAGTTCCATTTGTATATGTTTTGCCCATGCTCAGCACCACAGAACAGGGCTGGCTCTCCCATGAGCTTCAATAGTTGTCTTTTGCAGTGTGGTATGAAGGGGGTGGGTGGGAATTTGATACTTCCCAAAGCACTCTGGCAGTGGTCTCACCATTCTGAAGAATTGGCACTGATCTTCACAGCTGTCCACAGGTAGCAGTTTACTGTTCTTGAGAGGGTAGAAGGCCAAGGCAATGGTTACCACCGCCCTAATGTCACTGCTCTAAACAGCCAGATCTGCTGAATAAAGTAAGCTGTTTCCTGGATGTCCGACTCAGTGAGTCCTCAGAGCCAGACGGAAGCAAGGGGAGGGACAGGAGTTCCATTAAGAAAGTTGTTTCTGCTCTTCTCACAGAGGGTTCATTAGGCATGCAGCCTGAAGCATATGTGTGCGTATTTTGCATGCATGCACAACATCACCATGTGTGCGATGTTCAGGTGGTGTTTCACTTCCTGACCCAGGCAGCAGAAAAGCTTGGGCTGCCATGGACCAGACATGCTTGGAGCTCGAAGTTGCATGCCTGGGGGTAACTTATTTTGTGCTGCATAGCTGAAAAAAGGGCCCATATTAAACTGTGAGGAACTTGGCAATTATATCTGAGTCATACAATAAATATCTGGCAGGATCAGTGTGGGTAGGAAGTGAAAGAGAAGCGAGCAGTGTTGGTGATCTTAAAAAAATATTTCTTGAGGGTGAAGGGACATTCTGAAGGCTAAAAGGATGAGAGGGAATAGGGACCACAGACTTCTCCAGATTCCCCACTTTACCACCAAAACCTAGTAGATCCACTTGATGCCATTTGGCCAGACATTCCACCTACACATCAGTACAGATAAGTTCCCATGTAAAACTACCCAACCTTTAAGAATAGCTGGTGTGGCCCTGATGACTCCTAAGTTTCCCACACCATCTAGGCTTGTTTCAACTGTGCAGTGTGGATTAAGCAGACTCCAGACACACATTGGCAAGCATGGCTTGACTGGGGTCAGGGAATGAAACACTACCTGAAAATGGCACACATGGTAGTGATGTGTGTGTGTGTGCACGCACACCCACATACACACAGCATTAGGCAGAGGAAGAGATCTGACTCAATGGACACTCTGTGAGAGGGGTAGGAGCACCTTTCTTAGTGACAGCTCATCCCCACAAAGCTTGGCTGTGAGGGCTCATAAAGCCAGGCATCCAGGAAACAGCTTATTCTATGCAGCAGAGTGGGCTGTTTAGAGCCTTGACCTCAACGCTGTGGCTGCCATCTGACATTGCTTTCTGAGGCACACTATTGACAACAAATGAAAGGATTTTCTTTGTGGTAGTGGCTATATGTGGAACCCCCTCTGCTAACATATTAGGTCATCTTCTTATTAATTGGTGTTCTGAAAGGGTTTGAAGATGTTTGCATCATAACAATCAACAACAACTTCAAAAGTTATAATATTTGAGCCAAATTTGGATCCAAGTGTCACTGTCAGTTAGAAGGAAATTACCTCTATTTCTTCACCTAAAAAAAAAAAAAAGTGTCCAAACCGTAGAGTAGTGTTGAAAGTAGACTGTTAAACAGAATCCCACTGTAGATTATTTTCACAGTCAGTAAAGTTGAACCCTTTATTTAACCCCCAATTTTGTATCTCATTTCTTCTCTCTAGTCTACCTACTTATGATCAAGTCAATCATGCATGGAATGTACATCAGACATTCAAATCTTTGCTCCTTTTTGCAGCTGTTGATGCTTTTGAATAGGAAACATGATGTACAAATACAAATAGTAATAAAGTGACGTGCAGAAATGAATCAGAATGACCCCTGCTTTTGCAAGTAAATCTCCCAAATGTGTAATGCAATGATGCAGGAAGGCACAGATATAACTGGGAGGGGGAGTGAAATGGTTCTGATTATACTCACTTATCTGTGTCTGTCTAATTTGTGTGATCCACCCTAAGTTTCTCAAGACTAAATTTAATCCATGAGGCACAAGTTGGAATGTCTTAATTTACTTTTTTTGTTCATATCATGAGTACACACCATAAGAAAGATGGGTCAATTATAACATGCTGCAGCATGTTGCTGTGACCAACCTGATGGGAGGGGAACTTGACAACAGAGCCTCCTTGGCAACTGAGAGTGTTTAAGCTGATTGGCTGGAGAAATGGAACCTTGGATAGCCCAGGGGAGGGGCTGGGGGAAAGAGGAAAAATAACAGATTTTAACTGTCCAGTGTGTGTTTGAAGAGGAAAGGAGTGTGATTTGTGGTGTGTTTGGGAGAGGTTGGAGGTTTGAAGACCTCTGTGGGAGAGAGAACTGAGAAACTGGATGTACGAAAGATAGTGAATGAATTAAGAGAGAGAGAGAGAGAGAGAGGAATGATGTGCTGTTTGTAAACGTTGAGATACAAAACAAATTTAAGCAACAGTGTTACAATAAATGTTTGAAGTTTTGTGTTCCATATAACAGTCTCTAAGAATCTTATTTTGAATCCTGGAATATACACATGTTACTCTGATTTCTGGGGTCCCGTACAGGACACCCCAATGTGCTCACAGTGGGGAACGGGAATTAGCAGAGCACAAACTAGCAATACAAGAGGCAGGGCAACCTAGCGAGATCTTGAACCCAATGTCTATGGGGTCAGGCCGAGCCAAGGAGCAAACAGAAGTAGATAATAATTGTTGAAAAACCCGCCAGGGGCATTACCATCAATAGGAAAAACATCACAGCCAACACGAGGCAGCAGGCTAACAGTCTTTATTGCGGGCAATAGATCAAGTAGCAGACTATTAAGTTACAGCGCAGCGAGCCATCTCCTCGTCCAGAGCAGAAAGGGACAGGAAACAAGAAAAAGGCACAGCCGGTTCAAAAGCCGTGTTTTTAAGTATACATATTCAATAACAAGGCGTTTCCTTAACCATAACAATGTTGCGGCTACAGGCAGCAGAAGACCTTGAATACGTTTAGGTTTCACATGGGAAGCGTTCACAGAAAGCTAGACTAAACAACTACAAGCAGCTTTGCGTTCTCACCCTCTAGTGGTGGGAAAATATGAAGCCAGGAGTAACAACAGGTCCCATCATACTACTCAACCTGTGACACTCCCCTACTCCTTGCGAAATATTTTCAGCTACCTTGCTTTGGAGACTCCATCAACCCCAGTTTGCTAACGTGCTGACCAAATGCATTAGCAGGAAGTGGCTTGGTAAACACATCAGCCACGTTTTCTTCTGAAGACACATAGGTAAGGGACACTTTTCCTTCTTGTACATATTGTTTCACATTGTGAAATTTGATGTCAATGTGTTTTGATCGAGAAGACACCCGGTCAGACACTGCCATTTGAATGCAGGCTTGTGAATCACAACACATTTGTATTGGTAATGGCACAGACACATGCAGGTCTTGTAGCAACTGCAAGAACCAAACCAACTCAGTACAGAGCGCAGATAGGCTCACAAACTCTGCCTCTGCAGTTGATAAAGCAAGACAAGACTGTTTTTTAGCCTTCCAGTCGATTGCTACACCACTGTATTTGACAAGAAAACCAGTTGTGCTTTTGCGGTCCACAGTATCCTCAGCAAAATCACTGTCTGATGAACAGACAAGGTTTGGCATCTGATCAGGACAAATGCTTAGGCAATAATCAGGGGAACCTTTTAGGTACCTGAGTACCCTTTTCACACCCTGCCAATGATACTGGGTTGGCTTAGCACACGCTCTGCCCAGAATGTTGACACTTAAAGCAATATCAGGCCGGCTAGTACCAGCTAAGTACAAAAGGCTCCCAATGACAGACTGATATAGGTGTGTATCAGGAAATAATTCCTCACAGGTATTTTTCAAAAAACCTGGCACCATTGGAGTTTGTACCGGTTTGCAGTCAGACATTTGACACAATTCTAACAATTTTACAATCTTTTGTTTCTGACACAGAAGAATACCTTTTTCAGTTCTCTGTACTTCAATTCCAAGAAAGCTCTGTACTGGGCCTAGGTTTTTCACCTGAAACCTTTTCCCAAGCTCTTTCTCAAACACTTGCACTTGTTTTTGTGTAGCACTGACCAAGCATAGATCATCCACATATGCAAGGAGAATTTCCAAACTCTCCCCTTTCCTTCGAACATATACACAGGGATCAGCAAGGCAAGGATCTTGCAAGAACCCGCGTGCCACTAGGCGCGCTTTATATTTCACATGCCCATCAGCAGTGGGTTTCAACTTGTAGACCCATTTGCTGTCAATTGGCTTCACACCCTTGGGCAAATTACAAAGAGAATACACATCATGTTGAATAATGGAATCCATTTCACTCTGCATTGCATCCCACCAGGGTTCTGCCTGTTGCTCAGGCATTTTCACAACATCAGCAAAGCACTGAGGCTCACAGTTTACAGCGCACACACGAACTGCGAGAGACTCAGGGGAAAAACGTTTAGGTGGAATGCCTTTCGTTTTTCTTTGAGACCGTCTGGGGATGGGACGATCCTGCAAAGGTTCGTCCCTGTCCTCAGCACTGCGAGACCTTTTCACTGAGCCCTCGCGTTCTCTCTCCCCTGTGCAAGACCTTCGCACATCACTTACAGCTCTTCTCCTCCACTCGCCTCTCTCCTCCTCTGTTTCAACCCTTGAGGAACTGGGAGCGGAGGCAGGGAGTGGAGCAGAGACTGAAGGCTGCAGTGGCTGAGAAGCTGGCAGACCAGCCACAGGGAGAAAAACTTCAGACGCTGCCGGAACACGCGACCAATTAGCGTGTTCCTCAAAAGAGGCATTCCTAGACACCACACAGGAATTGCCACCAGCGTAAAAACGATACCCCTTGCATTTGGGCTCATAGCCAACAAAACGCATACGCTGGGCCTTAGGCTCCCCCTTCCTTCTTTGCCCCTTGGGGATGTGCACCCAAGCAAAACTCCCAAAGACTCTCAGATGTGCAATGGAAGGTTGTTTACCAAACAAACACTCATAGGGAGTAGTATTAACCACAGAACTCCACAGCCTGTTGTGTATGTAACAGGCAGTCAGAATTGCCTCACCCCAAAAACTCAGAGGCAGATCTGCATCAAGCAGCAAACTATGCATTCGAGTCTGCAGAACTCCTGCATTCCACTCAGCCACTCCATTTTGATGAGGAGAATAGCCGGCAGTCGCCCTGTGCACTATACCCTGTTTTTTGATCCATTATTGCAAGTTCTCCGACAGGAATTCCATTCCTCTGTCGGTTTGAAGCTTTTGCAGGGAATAACCAAATTGCCTTTCAACCAAGGAACACCAGTTCTTGAGAACTTGACACACATCAGACTTTTGTTTCAACAAATAGCAGAAAACGAACCTGCTAAAATCGTCTACGAGAATGACGAAATATCTAGCTCCCCTAGGGAAGGTTTACTCATAGGACCCACAATATCACAGTGTACCAACTGAAATGGGGCGGTTGGTACACGAAAACTAACTCTCGGTGCTGGGAGTTGTTTAGATTTAGCTTGCTTGCAAATAGCACAGTCAAGAAAGACATTACAAGGCTTCAAAGTACACCCTTTATAACAACCAGCAAGCCTCTTTAACACAGGAAAGCTTGCATGCGCTGCGCGCCGGTGGAGGAGATGAAGGCACTCATCATGTTGTGGGACATTGCCATACACATTACACACAGTGTGTCGTGGCTCAAGAAAGAACAGCCTCCCTTCTCGTGTAGCCACAGCACATACCACCCCATCTTTGAGGATTTTACCTTGCTTCCCATAGAACTCAACCTTGAACCCTGACTCTGTTAGTTGCCCCACAGAAAGCAAACAGAAATCAAGAGAGGGAACAAACAAAACATTTTTCAAACCCATGTCAAGGGCAGGGACAAAAGCTACACCTTCGCCACAAACTTTAGCCTTTGTCCCATCAGCTAATGTCACAGAGGAAACACTGGCAGAATCCAAACAGTCAAATAAATCTTCAGAATTGACCAGGTGCTGGGAACAGCCACTGTCTAGAAGCCAAACGGAATCACCTGCGTCCTCAGAGTCTGACACAGTGTCCGAAACAGCATCTCCCACGGCAACAGCAACTCTCAGCCGCCCTCTGGCCCGACCTCCTCTGCCTCCTCTGCCACGGCCCCTGGCACCGGCGCCTGTGAAGCTTTGCTCCCCTTGCTTCAGGAGCGGGCAATCACGCTTCAGATGAGAAGCAGACCCACAGCGAAAGCACCTTCGCACAGCATGGGCTCTCACCAGCCCCTCCTGCCTCGCCTCAGCAGCCGGAGAACTTTTTCTCCCAGCGCAGGCCTCTGCAGCTGGAGCCGGCTGTGTGGGAGTCTCTGCATTCCTTGCGCGCTTTTCCTCTTCTTCCAGCAGACGAGCAGAAACCAAAGGAACGGTTAACTCCCTCTCTGGCATGGATTGAAGAGAGGACACCACCAGATTCCAGGAACTATCAAGAGAATTCAAGATGCAAAATACCTTGTCACTTTCAGGCAACACTTTGCCTCTCTCCCGAAGTGACGAAAACAGCTCCAACATCTCAGCCAAATGCTGCCTCACCGGGACACCGGGGGCCAGTTTCATCCCATATAAACGGGCGCACAGGGCGTACTTGGCGCCTGCTGATTGACTCAAAAACAACTCCCGCAGCCTCGCCCAGGCTTCTCGAGGGGTGGCAAGATCCCTAATATGCGTGAGCTGGTCATCCTCCACAGCCAGAAAGAGGACAGACATGGCACGCCTCGTTGCCGCTGCTATCTCCGCAGCAGTCCCCTGCAGAGTCGGGGGAGCTGTGAAAGCACCCCACAGCCCCTCAGCTTGCAAATACTTTTCCATGCGAGCTGACCATGCCAAGTAATTAGTTGCATTTAGCTTAACGAGAGGCAGGCCCCCAGGCACCACATGAGCCATTGTAAAAACACCTCAAAAAACACCTCTCAAAACCATCCTCTGCTACCATGTTGAAAAACCCGCCAGGGGCATTACCATCAATAGGAAAAACATCACAGCCAACACGAGGCAGCAGGCTAACAGTCTTTATTGCGGGCAATAGATCAAGTAGCAGACTATTAAGTTACAGCGCAGCGAGCCATCTCCTCGTCCAGAGCAGAAAGGGACAGGAAACAAGAAAAAGGCACAGCCGGTTCAAAAGCCGTGTTTTTAAGTATACATATTCAATAACAAGGCGTTCCCTTAACCATAACAATGTTGCGGCTACAGGCAGCAGAAGACCTTGAATACGTTTAGGTTTCACATGGGAAGCGTTCACAGAAAGCTAGACTAAACAACTACAAGCAGCTTTGCGTTCTCACCCTCTAGTGGTGGGAAAATATGAAGCCAGGAGTAACAACAGGTCCCATCATGCTACTCAACCTGTTTTTATTGATGTACAGCACAGTCAAACACATGTATGCAACACACTCACACAACTATTGAAATAAAAGTAGGAGTTGGATAGAGGGTTTTTAAAAGGAAGTTTTGTATGGGAAATACTACACCTGTCCTGAACCCCTGGTAGTCTGAGGAAAAGGTCCGTAGAAGAGGAGATTCTCAGCACGAGGAGCTGAGGGGAAGGCTCGTCAAATGAAGCAACAGCAAGGCGCGATGGAAGCCAAGAGCGATCCGAGCGATCCGAAGAAGTGCTCAAAATCAGGGGGTCTTATAGGGGAAAATGTGGCCATAGGCTAGTCCATTCCTGGGGAATACAATAGGTTTCGGGTTGGAGACAAAGCCTCCAAAAGGTCAACATTTTGGGTGATTTAGTTATGACAGAGTTGTCAATAGAGTAGCCAGTATGCAAACGCGGAGTGCTTGACAGTTGAGTATTCAGCTCATCAAGCTGCCTGCTCGGGGCAGAGGATCTATTGTAAACAGCATGCATACATAATGTGATCTTAAGAAGGCACTTGCCTTGAGGTCTCCTAAAGCGGCAGTCCGGCAAATACTGGCCAGCCTGGAGTGGTTTTGCATAGTTCAGCTATTTTCGGCCGTGCCTGTGCGTGTGCTTGTCCAGGGGCCTCGCAAGCACGTGGAGAGGAATGGGCAAAGAAGGCCAAATTATTGATGTCAAGCGATATCTAATATACCACAAGCCCTGACTAGAAAACTACGGTAACACACGCTACCAATAATATCATCTTGGCCTTAGTGCCAACAGTACCACAGTCTGGGAAAATATAAATCACTGCTGATCCTTACATCTGGGAGAAGGGCAGATTTAGGGAAGACAGTAAAGGGGAAGAGTCCTGAAAGGAAAAAGCCAAGGGGGAACAAGAGTGAGGAAGGGGCTGCATTCTCAGAAAGGGAGAACTGAGGAGATCTGTTTGTCCTGGGCCTGGCTTGATTCAGAGATCTCCCTGGCTGTTCAGTTCTGATCACAAAGAGGTGTCAGGCTGGGCAGGCCTTGAGTGCGAGGCTTGGGTGCGCCTTTCACACTTGGCACTGATGAGCGGTGGTTTTTCTGCTCACATAACAGTTGCAATGGCAATTCTGATAATAATAATGATGATTTGACCAATACTAGTTGTATTGAACGGTATATGGCATCCTATTGCATATTGAATTTAACAGGTAAAAATACGTCTTTTTTCCCCCTAAAGGTGCTGTCTGTGTAAGATAGGGAAAATATTAAGGTCAAAAGTCTAGGCTTGAAAACTGTTCCTGGGCATTTAGCCAGCTAAATTCAAATAAGAAATAATGAATCTTCATAGCCAAGACCAGTAGTAAACAATGTGGTTTACTGAACTCAGAAGCACAGCTCCTGTAAAGAGCCAGTAAACAAAGGCAAGATGCTAAATCGGCCAGGTAGCACACCTAAAGCTGAGTTAAAATGAGGAGCAATGTAACCCTTCCCTCGTTTGGCTGAAGGAACAAATAAACAAATGCTGTGAAAGTTATAAAAACAGATTGATTACTGTGCTTTGAGTTTGGTCTGTCTGATGCAACCAAGCCAAAGACACAGAAACAGCATTACTGTTTGCTGGCTCCAGGATGGCTGAGAGTATTTTATTTAAAGCAGAGTGCTTCTATAAAAGGTTGCATTCTGTAACAATAATCATTCTTGAAATAATGCAACATAACCTTCTTTGCCTCAGTCTTCTCCCAAAAGGGAAAGAGTGTTCCAACAGCTTGAAACAGAACATATAATGCAGTAAGGGGACTTCAGCCCAGAACAGATAAAAGTGGTAGCACTGGAGTACATACTTACTCTAAACAAATTCATGTCCCCAGGGCTAGATGAATTGCATAAAGGCACTTGCCACAGTAATTTCAAAGCCACTGTCACTAATTGCTGGAAATTCTTTCAGAACAGATGAGCTTCCAATAGACTGGAAGAAAATGAATATTGTTCCAATACTGAGAAAGAAAGTGGCAGGGAGGAAGGACTTGAGCAACTACCAACCAGTCAGCTTGATGTCAAAATCAGGAAATGTTCTAGAACAGATCGTTATTCAGTAATTCTGTGACCATTTAAAAAGGAATGCTGGAACCCAGCTAGGATTTCTCAAGAACAAGTCATACCAGACTAAGGGCCTTTTTGCACTATACTATTATAGTGCTATTATTTCAGTTTCAACATCCTATGGAACCCTGGGGTTTGTAGTTTAGGGAGAATTATCAGCCAGAGACCTCTTTGGTCTCAGTAAATTACCAACGCCAGAATTCCACAGGATGTTGAAAGTGGAATAAAAGCACTATAACAGTGTAGAGCGGAAATGGCCTAATTGTATCTCTCTTTTTTTGAAGGGTTACAAGGTTTGTAAACAATAGCCATTTCCGCACTAGACTGTTCTAGCTCTATTATTCCACTTTCAACATCCTATGGAATCCTGGGGTTTGCAGTTTTGGGAGGGGCTGGCAGGCCCCTCCCAAAACTGCAAACCACAGGATTCCATAGGATGTTGAAAATTTAATAATAGCGCTATAGCAGTCTAGTGCGGAAAAGGCCAAAGGGAATACCATGGATGTAGTATATCTTGTCTTCAATAAGACTTTTGAAAGGTCCCCCATATAATTCTTATAGACAGGCTAGTAAAATGTTAGTTAGACAGTACCATTGTTAGGTGATTTGTAACTAGTTGAATGACAAGCCCTCAACGTGTTCACCCATGGTTCTTCTTCATCCTGGAGATGTGTGACATCCTGTGACTACTTCTGTGCCGCATGGTTCTGTCCTTGACCTAGTATTCAACATATTCAAAAGGCCCTAATGGATTGGAGAGCTGGGCCAAAACTAACAACATGAATTTCAACAGGGACAAATGTAACGTAATAGCTTTGGGTAGAAAAAATGAACTCCACAACTATAGATTTGTAGCTTTATTAGCAGTATATATGATAAGGACCTAGGGGATCTTAGAAGACCATGGGCTAAACATGAGTCAACGGTGTGATGTGATGCCAAAAATGTCAGTGCACTCCTAGGATTCATCAACAGGATAACTGTGTCCAGATCAAGAAAATTAACAGCTCCATTCTCTTCTGCTTTGGTCAAATTTCATTAGATATTGCACTCTGTTCTTGGCCCTGCAGTTTAAGAAGAATATTGACAAGTTAGAATATGTTCACAGAAGGGTGACCAAAATAGTGAAAAGATCGAGAAACCAAGTCCTATGAGAAAAGGGTTAAGAAACTCAGTATATTTAGTTCAGAGAATAGAAAATGTAAAAAAGATAATATAACTATTATTTATTTAAATATGTGAAAGAATGTCATGTAAAAGAAGTGAGCTTACTCCAGAAACTAGAACACTAAGCATCTAGGAAGATTCCATCTAAGAAGAACTTTGTGACTATGACCATTTCCGCCCTACACTGTAATAGTGCTATTATTCCAGTTTCAACATCCTGTGGAATTTTGGGGTTTGTAGTTTACTGAGGCACAAGAGCTCTCTGGCTGAGAATTCTAAAGGCCCCTCCCTAAACTGCAAACCCCAGGATTCCATAGGATGTTGAAAGTGGAATAATAGCACTATAAAAGTGCAGTGCAGAAATGACCTATATAATATATTTAACAGTGAAACAGACTCATTCCAAGGATGGTGGAGTTACCTTGATTTCTGGGGTCTCTTGGGGACACCTCAATGTGCTCCATGTGATGGAGAATGGAAACTAGCCAGAGCATGAGCAATAGCAATGCAAGGGGCAGGGTAACCTAGCGGGGTCTTCTTACCCAGTTTTTAAGGAGTCAGGCCAAGCCAAAAACTGAACGAAAATGTACAATAAAATGATTGAATGAAAGTCTCATGCACCAATGCAATCACTCACACACTCACTCAAGGCCTATTAAGAAGCAAAAGAGAGGAAACTGGATAGGGGAATATTGAAGAGATTGTAGCTAGGGTAATACTGCTCCTTTTCCTGAAGTCCTTGGTCCGGGAAAAACAGTGGAGAAGTGGAGCTCAGCATGGAGAGGGTTGAGGGGATTACGCAACAGATGGAGAAACGGTCTACTGGGATGACCAGGAGTGATCCAAAGAACTGCTAAAAAACTGGGACTATTTGTAGGGGAAAAGGTACCTGGAGGGCTAATCCTTTCCCAGGGAGAACAATGAGTTTTGCAATGAGAGAGAAGATCCACAATGGTAACTTTCTTTGCATGATGAGATTACAAAGTGTTGCCAAAGTCTCAGGATCCTCAGTTGCATTGGGTTGTGGTGGGACTTTATGTAAATTGTCCTTGCCTGATAGGATTTTATTGCTATCGGTGCTCAACTTGGGGCAAACACCCTAATCTCCTCAAGTCGGCTTCTCAGGGGCTGAGGACCCTTTGTCTACTGTGAGTTTGCACAGCTTGAGGTCTCCTGGGGCTATGTGACTGGGGATTTTACTGGCCTGACCTGGTTTTCGATTGTTCGGCCGTTGCTGCCTACATGCCCATCCGGGTGACCTCTCAGGCACTTGGAATCATATTTTATCAAAATTGTCAAAAACCAGGACAGGGTTTTCCAGTGGGGTAACAGTGGACTCTTCTTCTTTGAAGGGCTTTACACAGAGGGTAATGGCCATCTCTTAGGAGTGCTTTAGTCATATATTCCTGCACGGTAGGAAGCAGACTAGATGGTCCTCATGGTCCTTTCCAGCTCTGTAATTTTATGTGCATGTACTATATGAAATAAGTTGAAAAGTATCTGACATTTCTTGTGTAAGAAGCTAGATGCCTTACATGTACTGTAATGTACTGGAAATGATGAAATGCTACCCAATACAGTTGGCCCTTCACTTTTGTGGGGGTTATGGGAGCAGAAGCCCTGCAAAAATGGAAAAACTGAATATCGTAACCCCCAAAACTGTATTTAACACACACATAAAAGTACCTGTACTGGTGGGGTGGTTGGGCCCGATCTTGCATGTGTTCTTTGATCTTTCACTCACGTTCACATGGGGAGGAGGAGAAAAAGGGGAGGGATGGGAGAGCAGGAAGAGGGAGAAAGGGGACACCCATCCTATCCCCTTACTCCTGTTACCCCAAAAGGTGGGGGACCTTGAGTTCCTCCAGCAGTACTAGTGTCTCCTTAGTAACTGGGGGAATTATAGCTCACAGGAGGCCTGTGAGACAGAGTAACCACAGGACCTTTTCACCTGTGTATACCAGTACTAACTCGAGGGAACCATTTAAGAGTCAAAAGAATGTTTTATTGGGGAAAATTGCAAACACACACAAGAAATCAAGCAGTCTCATGAACCATACAAGACTAGCAGAAGGAAAAGAGGGAAAGGTTGGATAGTGGAGAGATTTTTGGGATGAAGGGGGTGATAATTACTGTTCCTGAAGTGGAGGTTTGAGAAGAGAGGGTTCAAACATGAGAGTTTGAGGGCAGAACAGAAAAACAATAGTCTGGGGTGCAGTGTGATGCCCAAAGTGCTAGCAAACAGCCAGGGTCTCAGCCAGGGTTTGAATACCTTTTTCTGTCCTGAAAGGGAGTGTGTTAATTGCTGTCTGACAGAGCAGACAAAGGGTTCTGGAATGGGCTAATACTCTTAGTGTTAGGTGACAAAGAGTTTATGGAGATTGTGATAGTTTCTTAATGTCTGGGCAGGTAAGGAGACAAAAGAGAAAATGCGGCAGGAGGAGGGTACAGGACATTGCTCATTGTGGCTTTGTCTAGGAGTTGTAGTGGCTATTGTCTTCTAGGTTAGGGCATTTAGAGGATCATCTTAAACCTATTAAGTTGAGCTTCCTGATGAATCTTCAGAAGGCTTATGACCTGAGTATGCCTGAGGCCAGTGATGTATTTAAGTCTTTTACTCCAAGTCTCAAGTCAAGTCTCAAGTCCTTGAAGAGACTTTCAAGTCAAGTCTCAAGTCTGGGAGCCAACTTTATACCCCAGACTATATTCCAGAATTTCTGGATAGAGTCGAATAAAGTCAGTTTTAATAATTTAAGCAGAATCAGCCGTTCACACTTGTGATTTTGCCGTCTGCTGCTTCTGAAGTGGGGGATAGGAACCTTCTTACTTCCCATTACTGAAGCTGGAAGATTTTTCAGAAATGGGGAATAGGATCCTTCTTACTCCCCATTACTGAAGCTTCAAAAGCTCTAGAAGGAAGGCTCCCTCCTCCTCAAGTCTGTTACCTCATACATTTGTTGTTTCCTCTGAGAAATGTGCTCTGCACTCCAGTCTTGTCTTCTGCTCATAGAAAAAGTTTTAGAAGGCTCCTCCAATATGCAGCAGGGACAGGCTGCTGAGTAGATCTCAACTCTGCCTCAAGCCCATTGTCTAGCCCATTTGCTGTTCTCCTCTGAGAAATGCACCCACACTTTGGGCTTGAGACATACTGTCATGTGGCCAGTAGGCAGAAAGAGATGGAGGCATTGCTCAAAGTCGTAAGCTTTCTGGAGAAATGTGTTACATTACTGAACCAAGGGCAGCAAGTCAGACACTAAAAATATACAAGTCTTGAGTCAAGTCAAGTCAGTGCATCATTTATTGCTGAGTCGAATCCGAGTTGAGTCACTGAAGTCTGCCTTGAATCCGAGTCAATTGACTTGAGTCTACATCACTGCCTGAGGTCACCTCTGACCTGATTCTACATGTGTCCAGCCAGTCCTCTTGCCAGCATGGCTCTCCAGCCATAAATGTATGCAATTTATACCCATTAAACACTATCACTGATTGGTGGTATATGGTATGGTAATACCCCTTCTTGTCTACCCAAGTGTGTGCCCTCCTGCTGTCCCATTCCCATCCCCTTTTCCATCCATTTAAGTGACTGAGTGAGCAAATATGCACACCTTTCCTCCTCTCATCCTCTTCCCCATTCCTGCCCATGTAAGTGAGTGAGCGAATGTGCATAACCTTCTTCCTCCTATTTCCTCCCCTTCCCCCGTCCAACTGGCAAGAGTGAGAAAAGTAAGAGAAAGCAGGCATGTGCCTTCCTCTTTTCCCATCCCCATCCCCCTATCCACGTGAGAGAGCAAATGAACAAACACATGCACCACCTCTCTTTCCATCCCATTCCTTTCCCCCTTCTAGCCCATGCAAGTGGGCAAGTAAGTAAATGCATGTGCACAGCCTCCTCGTGCCCCATCCTCTTCCCTCCTCCCACCCACACAAGTGAGTGAATGCATGTATACACTCTCCTCTCCTCATCTCCTCTCCTCTCCCCTCTGACCCACTCATGGGATCAAGTGAGCAAACACATGCATGTATCCTTCCCATTTCCCACCCCTTATCCCCCTCCTACCTGCACAAGTGAGCAACTGAGTAAACACACACATGTTTTCTCCTTCCATTCCATCTCCTTCCCTCCAGCAATCCATGAATAATCAAATCTATGAATGCTTAACTCACAAATGTGGAGGGCCAATTGTACTGAAATGCCTGTCTAAATGGTACCATTTCCTCAACAGCTGAAATGAGATATTTTATGCTAGTCTATTAAATCATTATATAAATGATGTCCTTTGCCACTGCCATCTACTACCAGTTGCATTTTCATATACTGCCAATTTAGATACCAAGTGCATTATGATAGCTGTTCCCTATAAGATAATTATGTGCCTAGGACTGTGTAATGTCTAAAAAAAAAAAGCAAAAAAAGCAATATACCTAGACTATTGTGGGTTTTCTGGGCTTTGAGGCCATTGAAATCCATAAACACATGGAGAATTTCAAGAGGAAAGAAGAAACTTGGAAAGTAAACAAGATTTGGGTACCAGCACTGAAGAACACTAAAATCAAGACTCAAAATATGCCAATGAACACCACCTAGACTCTGGAGGTCCCTCTACAAGAAAGAAAAATACAATAGATGGCTAATGTGCTTAATGCACTGTTATGCATATCCCCTGACTAACAACTCAACCCTGGGGGATATTCCATTTAACAATAGGCCATCACACAGGCCAACTTAACATATGCAAATTGCTTCCTCACACCCAGGGACTACAGAAGTATACATACTCTGTCTCATTTCCATGTCACCTGTGATAATGGGGCTTCCCATTATCTAGGCTTAGCAAAGGGGGATACTTCCCTCTTAAGGTAAACCAAGGGTTAATGAGGTGTTGGGATTAGATTACATTTTAGTGTGGGTCAGCATCATAGGTCACAGGGTGAGAACTGACCAACCACAAGGGAAGAGGTGGGCATCTTGGAGATGCTTCGAGATGCTTCGATGGAGAACTTATAAAACTTCTGCGAGGCCATGTGGCCGAGAGAAGAACAAAGAAGAACAATGGGATCTGGGCCAGTCATCTCCTGCCCCCCGGTCTCTTTTAGACCATCTAAGCCTAGGAACATCTGTGAGTACTAGAATAAAGTAGTTAGCCGCATTAGGCTTTTTATTATTTTGGGAGTTGGCTGCTCTTAAGAATGTATCTGTGCTTTTATATCTCTTTTTGTAACTACTTGTAACTTAAGAGTGCCTGGGAGGGGGGAGCCTCTCAAGTGTGATATTGTCTTGTTTATTTGCATGCCTTGAATAAATACTTTCTGTAAAACCTCTGTTTCTCTCCATTCCCACACCAGTCTTTGGCACACGCTAGATAGGACTTCTCTCACTCAGAAAGCGGGAGGTGAGAGGGAAGGAAGGTCCTTAACACAGGGACTGATAATCCACTGAACAGTCTCCCACACTACTGTTCAGTTACTTCAGAATTCAGTGGGTGGTGGCAGCAAGAATTAATAACGCTGAGGGAATTACCAGCCTTTTTCAAGGATGAGAGTCAAGCTTGGGAGGCTGGTATGAACCCAGTATGATGCTGGAATTCCCATTCCAGTATGACACCACCAGATCCTCTGAAGATGCCAGCCACAGATGCAGGCAAAATGTCAGGAGAAAATACTAATAGAACACAGCCTCAAAGTCTGGAAAACCCACAACAACCTATGGATTCTGGCTGTGAAAGCTTTTGACTTTACAACATACCTAGACTGTGCAAGGTCTACGACGAGATATGAAAGCCTAGACTCTGAATTGCCCGTAGAAGAAATGTGCTTAGACTGAAGTGTCTATACGATATGATCACATTGGACTAGGAGTATGCTCTGCATAAGCTAAATGTTTCATTTCATAAATATATAAAAGTTTAAAAAGCAAAATGTTTATTCTTCTGTCATACAAATTTCCTGAAAATCCAAAGATTAAGAATTTTTTCAGGGAAATCTTTATGTTAATTTGCCTACTAAACAATACTGTTGTTTACAAGCTTGGTACTTCAGGTGGTCAAAATAGTAAACTCTGTGGAATTCTAGCTAGATGCAGATTAATGAGCATAAGACAAAGACCTTTCAATGCTTCAAACAAAGAGAGAAAGGTAGAGGAACCACACCTGTTTCAATGTACACATCCCACAAGAGATACTCGTGGATGCTTCAGTTCTCTGGTCATAAAAAATTGATGTAGGTCTGAATTCTGTGGGGAAACAACTGTTAGACTGGTTTGCCTGAGAAAGCCCTTAGCAGTCAGGCTGTGCTGTAATTGTAAAAAATGCTCTCTAGATTTAGTATCTGAACTTTTTTTTTCTTGGACGTTTGAATGCCTTGTTTTGGATATGTGACCATTGCTGTTTGTTTGTGATCTTGCTTAGCTTCCAAGATCAGACAAGATCTGGTGCCTTTATGATGTTTAGGCTCTCAAGAAGAAACTATTAAGAGTACAAAAAACCACACCTGGTGAACATGTGATCATTAAAACACTGAAAGCTCTTCAATCCTCTCTTTGAGAAACTTACTCTCTGTCTTTCTTTCTTTTCCCCCACCCCCATATCATGAGATCTCCCAGCAGCAAATATGTAGAATCAATTTAAAGTCTTTCAATTATGACCATAATCAAATGAAAATAATTGTTAATTATGGACATAAATAAAAATAATTTAGACAAACTCAAAACATATTAAACAATTTGGCAAAATAAAACAGCTTAAAAACTTAGGACCATTTAAAGGCATGTACATGTATATTTTGGAAGAAAGAATGAGGCCCCAAAGGCCTCATAAGCTGTGAACATGGGAATGGAATTAACAACCACTAGCAGGGAGGAATTCAGGTGAATAAATTCTGGCATGGCATTATTGTTTCTCTCCCAAGATAACACAAGCTTCACTGCTCACACTCACTTTAGTTAGGA